>OMLC01055784.1:0-20047 GCA_900302585.1 Regalecus glesne
ATATACAAGAGTTGTTTCTCCTGTGTTTCTCTTATATACATCTTATAGATATGGAAGTCTGGAGCATTTCCACAAGATAATAGGAAGGCCAGAAGAGACCACAACATATATTTTATTGGGTGGAGATTTAAGTGAGATGGGATTCTTCATGGAATGTTATTGTCTTGCTGGGCATACAGATACTAGGATCTTAAACCCAAACTAAATATGTTTTTCTCACACTGGCCACCTATGAAACCTTTGATACAGAATGTTAATTTCAAAAATGTGTAAAACTAACTTTGGCATTGTTCCATCAGCCTTTGAATTTCACAATTTATCTGTTGCCCTCTTCTCCTGTCCATCTCCCTGTCTGTCATTCTGCTTATCTTATTGCCTCTTCGTTCCTCTCCCTCACTAAGGTTAGCGTGATACTAGTGCAGTGCATGATGCTGTTGCTCTACTATAGTCAAGTATTTCTCTTCATCGGCACTAGTCTGTTGGGACTTTGCATCAGCAGTGTGTTTCCCTGTGTGCTGGCCTATACAGAGGACTTACTAAACTATAAAGGTATTATGCTAACGTAAGCATACATCTACATGCACGCATACACATGAACACATACACACACATGCTTGGTGTAGAAATTGCTTTTGCATTTCTTTTTCTTTGTCTGTATCCAAAGGTTGTGCAACTACTGTTCTAGTGACCAGTGCCAGCGCAGGAGAAATGGTAATGCAGGTGACTGTAGGATTGGTAAGAAATCCTCTGAATGTTTGTGTATGAGTTTTGGCCGTGCATGTTTGTATCCAAGTCAGTTTTATAGCCCATTCTCACAAATCTCAAATTTACCTCAGTGGACATTACAGCAATGCAACATCTTGCCCTTAGACCTTCACATCAGATAAGGAACACCCCCCCACCACCCACCCCCAGAAAACCATTATGGTAAAAAATGCAGTTTGAACCATCTGAAGACTTTTAGCACTAGCATGTGACAAACCTGAAAACAGAACATTACAGTAATCAAGTCTGGATATAACAAATGCGTGCCTTCGTGTCTCTGTCAGCCATGGACAAGCAACACTGAATTTTAGTTTTATTACTTAAGTGAAAAAGGGCAGGGATTTATTTAACATTATCAACAGAAAGACAGGGGTCAAATATAACACCAATATACACTTTGTGTAATCACAGAGCTGTTGTTTGTTGTCATTACTTGATCGAATTGGTGTCTGTGTTTAGCAGGGCTAATGACCAGCATCTCAGCTTTATCCTAATTTAAAAGCAGTAAAGTTTGGGACATCCTTTTTTATAGCACCCAAGCAAGCCTCTAAATTGGTTAAGTACAACCATCAGACCATGTAGGCACATACAGCTAGCTGAGTATTGCCCACATAGCAATGGAAATTTATTCCATGACTACGTATAATTTTGCCAAGAGAGAAAACTAGAGAGCCAAGAACCGAGCCCTGAGTTATGCCATATTTTCAGATAAGTAGGACTTGGATCAAAACAAAATTACCATTTATTTTGTCCAATAGCATTGTGATCAATTGTGTCAAAGGCTGTACTGAATTTCAGTAGTTGAGACACAGAGATGGAATCAGTTCATAGCTTGTAGATCCTTCATCCCTCTAGTCAGAGCATTTTCTGTGGAGTGAAAGCCCCTGAAAGCCAATTGAAAAAGGTTGAAATATTTTTTTCTATATGGGTCAAAAGTAACTGAGATACAACTCTCACTAGTACTTGGATGCATTTTCTTTGGGATACTGTTTAAAATAATCCCGGTAAATCTCATTCATTAAACCTATGTGGTAGCTTTCTTCGTCACTAGAGTTTACTACATAACAACTTCATGCTTTTGGAAAGAAACCTCACTCAATTTGTGTCCAACTGCACAATGATCCAATCTACATTTCAATGGCATCAACATATGTGCATATGATAATGCTAGTGTGTCGAGGTGAGGCCTTAATGTGTGAGTGAGCGCTTTAGTAAAAATGGTTCAAGCTTGTTGGAAAAATTTAATTGAAAGCAGAAGACCATGAAACTGTCTCTCATTCTAAAAGCAAAAGACACAATGAACGTTCTCTCTCTCTCTTTAGGTAATCCACAGTCAGGGCAGCTATACCTTTCTGTTGAGTGGAATGATTGCATCTTTCATTGGCTTCTTCTTATATCTATTCCTCCTCTATGTTGAGCGCGTCCACAGAAACTACCAGCCAGGTAAAACATGGTCGATACAGTATAACATACACAGCACTAGCATAGAGTAATTTTGGCCAATATGTCAAACTTGTAGTACTGTGAAATACATTTTGCAGTAGCTAGGTCACATTTCAGCCAAATCAAATTTTCGATAGTGTTTCTTGCTGATGATTACTTTTGACATTATGAGCAGTAACTACTGTAACTTGGACATTGTTTTAGTTTTGGGGTTCAAATTTTTATTATTCTTTTTTTAAAATATATTTTATTTTTGTTCAGTTCATTTTGGGTTTAGCTGATGTAAATTGCATATCCCCATCCATGGCACAGCTCGCGCTTCTTGCTGTGGTGAACTCTCCCAACCAATAAATTGAGAATAGATGCCATACGATTCAACCTTATGTCGATTTCCTTTCCTGGATTACTGAGCGTGCATCGACACTTTTAGACATGTGATATATAAAGCCACACTTGCCCTCTTTTGCACCAACCTTTACTGATTTAAGATTGTTAATATTGTTTACTGTTCAGATTCTCCTAAGGACATGGCCATGACAGAGAAAGCAGTGTCTGGAGAGCAGTGATGGAAGCAAAGACACTCAAGATCTGGCCAAAAACCAAGAGCAGGGCCAGAAGGTACAGATGACTGTATGTTTTTACAGATGATATAAGGGAATGTGAGACAAAAATCTGAGGCCTCATGGCTATGAGTAAATCTACACCTAACAAATGGATGTTGCCTCCTCGCTGGACATCTAAAATTTGCTGTCATTGCCAAAGAGAGGTTAGAGTATACTTGAATAATAAACCTTCATCCAGGCCTCCATCTCACAACAAAATGAACTATAAGCTAGAGTGCCTTCCTCTACCAGCCATCCGCTCAAGTTCAAATTCAATGGAAACACGACTTTATTTACTGTGGCACCGCATCAAGTTCTTGACCAATTTGTTTGATTTCAAAACGATGAGGTGGCATAAATGGTCTAAGCAAATATGTATTTCCTTTTCTGTTCGCCGTTAACTTGTTGCAGCCCATAGCTTTACAAAAAAGAGGTGAATCAGTGAGCATGCATCAAGACAGCCCACAGCTTTAGTTTTCACTGTAGTCAGTTCTCGTACGAATAAGATCAACTATTTGTTAAACTTCTGCAGCATATTTGTTAATGACTGATTGTTTAACATTACATTCTGAGATGCAGGACTAGAGCAATAAACTTGAAAATTACTTGTACACTATAGACCCTGACTGGCATGGACAAATCCTATGTTTATATTGAGAGAAATGTTCCGTCACTCATCTAAGTGACCCCTTCAGTCTCAACATACAGCAGGTATCTCCACCCTTATAAACAGTACAGTGGCGGTCAGTTGAGACTGATGAAGTCACTTCGATGATTGATGAAATATCTCTCCCACTAAATATTGTGTCCAGATGAACTGATTAAACTGTGACTTCCTTGATTAGATTATTGAGCATTCATAAAAACCCAAGGAATGGAGACATCTGGTTAGAGAGCTGAGGATTTTTTAATTTTTTTTTATTGGTCTTGTCCACCTCCTGAGATACAAGTGCTTCCTTAATATCTCTCACACATTGATATGCCACTTAAGACAAGTAGCTTGTAAACATCTGAAAAGCATCAAAGAGAACTGAACACAACAAAGCAAGAATTCTACAAGCAAAGTCAGTCTGTATCAATGACTAAGCAAAATTACATCACAAGGAAAGTTCAGGAAATAAAAAAGACAAAACAAATCCAGTACAGGATACTTGATCCAATACAATTCAGGGAAACTTAAGGTCTTACAATCACATACTATTTGATAGTATTTTGTGTAAACCACTGCAAAAACGCATTATTACATACCAATTCCTGTAGCCTGATACAAATTCCAATGTTCAGATGAAGGGCACCTTTTTGTAGAGCGTAAATATACATTTTGATAAAAATCTATGTAATTGACGTATAAAAAGTTTAGCTTTAACTCTTTGATTTGCATTATAAAGTACTTAGTGCATATTCCCATCCTACCTTTGATTAGGATATTTTACATTAGTCATTTATATGCTAATGTAAACATGGCATCTTTACAGAGGACAGGAAATCTGAGGCTTAGAAAAGTAAATCCAATACTACAGGAACCCCCAAAATTTTAAGTGCAAACGTTCCACCACAACATCTGCATATACAAAAGTGACGATATTAAAACAGTCTCTACATACAAACATGGATTTAGGCTTTACCCCATAAGGCCTCAATTCCCCAAATAGCTAATATAACTGTGGGACAGCCAACTCCCAAACACAGAGGAAAAAACAGAAACATGCTCAAATTTTAGCTAACAACAGAAACCCAAAATGGCAGATGTTTCACTATCTCTAGTCATTACAAAAATAAAAAATATAATCTTAAAAATGTATGGATGTTACAGGACACTAACAGGAGATTAAACACAGAAAATACAGGCATTCTAAACGGGGATTATTTTAAGTGCACATATACTTTAAAAACAAAGTCTGGTTAAATGAGTTTTTTTAGACCTCAGGGACACAAGAACTAGAAAAATGAAAATAATGTGTACACCATAAAAAATAATCCACTGTATACACTTTTTAGTAGATTTGCCATCATAGTTATCTAAGCAGGTATAAAGTCAGAGTGTACAGTTGGGTTTGCATTGTTATGTTATGGACATGTGCCATTGGCACATCTTGGTTTGTGTAAAATAGGACTTACTGTTCACACCTGCGCTGTTACAACTGAATAGACATAGATCCTCTAATAAACATACTGCAACATGAATAAATGGTAAATGATCCCTGTGAAGTCCTAATAAAGACTTCTAGGGCTTTCATTTGGTCTAAGCACAGATTTGGCATAGAAAACAACATTAAATCTACAAAAGTGTATACAAATATTGCAAACTACTACCTGTTCAATTACAAGACTCCACTTAAGCAAGTTAAAACTTTGACATGGGCTTGGCTACGGTAAGGCACAGTATACAAACAACTGATTTTAGTCTATGGGTAGGTATCTTATTTGAGTAAAAATCTAATTTCACACTGTAAATTAGTTGGTCATCGATCCCTGGGCTGGAGCAACACAATGGTAAATATACACTTTAACACTGTGATTGTTATTTATCCAAGTGTCGCATGTAAACAAGTTCGATTTAATAAGTCCACACTAGATAGCATAGAGATATGTAATTTAGCTCTTGAATCTGTGTCTCACATTTATGGCTTTTATGTCATTTCAATAAAGGGGTGTATAGGTTTCATGCCTAAAATATCAGAAAGAGGTGTCAGTTAGCAGGAAAGGAAAAGAAAACCACTTTATTTGGTCATTGTATTCCTACAATATAATATATCCTCTACATTTAACCTATCCTATACAATAGATGCTGAAACTGTAATACTGCATTCTACAGTAAGGGCTCATGGGATAAAGATGGCTAAGGCTAATTTAAAGGCAAACGCTAGGCTGGTCAGTCTAGCCTCTGGGAGATGGAGTATGGCTTGGGTTAAGGTTGGAGTTATGGCTTCGCGACTTGTCAAGAACCCGAAAGCCGACTGGCTGGAGACAAACACACCCGGCAACACTGGCGTCCGGGGCTTATCTACTGTTCACACAGTAGGTACTGGGCAATTTTACATAAAATTGTTAAAAAGGAGGTATTGTTCAATGTTTAATGAGGATATGGCGACATGTAAAACTAAGAAGGACAGCTAAGATTCTCCGAGCTATGACTACTGTTTATCACCACCTTCTAGAAAGCTAGTACTGTACACTCTGAGTTAGTTAGTTATATCTGACATTTTACTTCAGGTTGGTGTATAGATAAGAATTTTGAGTAAACAAGCAAATGGGTTAAAGTGCTTCCCTTCAGAATGAACAAAAGGGAAAATTAGGAGAGAGCTGGTTCAAACATGTAGAAGTCCCCAAAGCAACGGTTGTCAGCAAAGTAGGAAAAGTGAGTAGGAATTGTTAAGGGTATTTTGTTTACTTCATAAAGTAGTTTGAAAAATAAACTGGAGCAGAACCTAATAGCCAATTCCATTATTCTAAGCATTAATTTCTGTAAATTTCTGGCTGCTCAGTGTGTAATCGACATGCAGTGAAAACTGTGATGGAAATAGTTTTTTTTTAACCCAACAGACGACCAATCCCCAAAAGACAACTAAAAAACAACAACAAAAAACTATATAAGGAATTAAAGGTAGGTGTGTATATTCAATATCGTCCCTGGGGCACAAATACTTAATCAGAACTCCATGAAACAGTTACTGTTTAACTGTGTTACCATCAACCTGCACTCAGAACAAAATCTACTACCACCTTTCATCCACACACCAGATTGTAGTGTAACGTCTGTGGTAGTGAACTTCTAGCTTTGAACAAAACCACATGCGCCAACATGGCCGGGAATGACGGGCTCTCCCCAATCCCAAATCAGTGTCCTTTATTTGGGATTTGGGGCTCAGAGGTCAAAAAGGTCTGTGTATCTAAGGTCAAGGAGGGATAATAAGGGGGATTTACCCCTATGTCTTCTGAGGGTCTGGAGAGATGGGCCCTGGTGTGTTGGTTCCATCCAGATTGTGAACAGGGATCTGGAATTGAGGGGTGAGCACTGATGGAAACTAGAACAGAGCAAAACAAACAATATACGTCAGGACAGATTGGGAAGACACAATCTGTAAAAACGGAAAAATGCTAGCTCCAGAGAGAGGTGGGAATAATGTACTGACTTGGAACAGGTGTGCGCCCTGGCGACGTGTGGCAGGACTGAGGGGGGCAACTGGACTGAGCGTACTCCAGAAGTGGATGTTGGACAGCAGAGGACTTGGAGTCAACAACAGAGTGGGAGTCTGGAGAAGAGAGACAAACACAATATTGAGTGGGACATATCAATCCTCGAGTTGCACTGTATCAATTTTTCCCAAAGGTCATGTGACTTTCTCATTGCTGCCATGTTGGATCACACCATGGCCATGAATACGTGTAGCAACTCTTTGTTTTTTTCATGCAATGTGTGCTTTTACCATATGTTTGTCTTTGAAAGTGTATTTAAAAGTTAACAAAAGTTCATTCTTACCTTGTTAATGTATTGTCTGCAGCGGTTTGTTATCTAGGGAATAGTTTTTTACAAAGCATTAAAAAACATTGCATGGAATAAACAACTGATTGCTACACGTATCCATGGCCAGGTTGTGATCCAACATGGCAGCAATTAGAAACTCATGTGATCGATGGAAATTGAATATTCAGTCTCATGTGACCGTCCTGATCTAGCTACTTTTTCCTTCTGTATCTCTTCACACTGCGTATTTAAATTGCACACCATGGAGGGCCTGCACCAAGACTGTGAAGAAGTCTAATCACATTACAAGAATAACCACTTCCTCATCTAAATCAAATTCAAATGTCTATTTCAAACATAATAAAAAAGAATTCATATTGAACCAAAGAAATATTTTTGTCAAGGACCAAGAAATTATTACTTATAATTTCCTGCCCCCTCTCTAATGCTCAATAAATAGGTCTAAATAATAAACTTAGTTTTACTAAATGACTTCTAATAACAATAGCATCCAACATGGGTGTCACTCATGAGACGTAAAACCTAGTCCTTGTACCCCTTTAAAACCTTTTTGTAGCACTTTGAGTGACTGATTTAAACTTGTGCTTTCATTGAGTTCTTTAAAAGATTCCACAAATTTACCCCACAATTGGAAATCCACATACTTTTGCAAGTGGTATGCACAGTTTCATAAAATTAAATTATCCTCTTAAATTGCACCCCTACCCTTCTCATCGGAGAACTGTTGCTGCCAGGAAGTAGATTATATCTTGCTTTGCAAAACATTTGTGCGGTCCAAAATTCTACCAGATCCATAACTTCAAGATTGTGAATCTAAAATCAGTTTGCTCAAAATTAGACACTGTTTACTATCCTCATTGCTCATTTTTAGTACACATAACAATTGTAGGTTGGTTTTGTAGGCGCTTTTGATATCGTCACATCGTAATTCAAATGTGGTCATAAAAACATACAATACAGAATGCACAATGTTTGCTTTATGATCCAGGATGTCCCTTGCCTTTCCCAGAACACCAATGTTATTGTCTAGTTAACAGAACCAGAAATAGAGCCCAGACACTTGGATCTGCTGGTGATTCAACAAGCTTAGATGCAGATCATGGATTTTTAACATTGGTTTGAACCCAGATTATGTCTACTGTCACTCATCTCACCCTATTACTCTGGCGCATAAATGCTTTAACTTAATTAAGGGAAAAGGAAGAAAGCAGATGGAGGGAAGTGCCCATTGAGAACAGCCAAGGCAATCCAGTGGCCTAAGGTAAAAACCCTGCCTTGGGAGGCCAGTGGTCTCATGACTGCAAAGTAGTGAAACTAACATTTTTTGAGAAGCAGAATAAAAAGAGTATTGTCTGCCCCAAAAGACTTAATAGAGTCCTGACAGCCACACAGAAGCACACATGGTCATGTGGTCTAAATAAAAAAGGGAGGGAGATGCAGCTAATATGTCCTAACAGATGCCAACACCATTTAGCAAGGCCTCATTTCTTCAACATTACCACCACCTTGTGGACAGTAAAGCAATTCTTTAGGTTTGTGGTCGCTGCAGCTGGCCATCCAGGCAGGGAGTGGAGCTGACCAATTTTGCGTGGAGTGGTCAGTGTCTTTTAGAGAGTAAAGGCTCAAATATTGCTCCACTTTCATTTCAGGTAAGTGTCCTGTTCACTGAGTGAAAACGATTTCACATCAAGTAAGCAAGAGTTGCTCACTGGGTTCACCTGAAGTCTGAAACCCGAGGCTCTAACATACCCAATGGCATGGAGCCAGAAACAGTCATAGTGAATTCCCTTTAAAACATGGCCTTCCCTACCCTAGTGTCAGTCATACTAAAATAAAGTGGATTTCACAGAAGTGACGATAACGAGACAATAACCTGCGTTATCCATGCTTGGTTTAATTTTTTAGCAGGGAGGATCATTGGCTTTCAAATCATCAACAATTTCACTATGAATTGAGGGCAAGGCCCTTGAAAGAGTGCAGAAATGTGGGAAAAGAGAAAGGCTGGAAATGGGTCAGAAAGTCTACAATAGGGTTTTCCAAGCACTTGCTGTTTTTTTTAAACCTAGTCACCTCCAAACCTTTGCAGACATAGTAGGAATGCACCTCACCAGAAGAGTTGAGAAGAATTGTTTCATGCTACGTGACACTGGCCGGTGGAATTTGTACTCTGCATTCAACCCATCCTAAAGGAGCAGTGAGCATGTGCCATGTGGCGCTTGGGGAGTAGTTAGGGTTCAGTGTCTTGTTAGAGGACACCTCGACATGCTTTCTGCAGGACCAGTGATCAAACCACTAATTATTAGAAAACTGCCCTACCTACTGAGCTATGCTGCCCCAGACTCAATAAGACCATGAGTGCAGACACCCTTACATGCCAAACCTGTCAATTGCAGTCAATTGTAGAGTGCATAGATCCTACCTCTAAATTGGTGGGCAGGATGGGACAATTCAATTGACACAAATTGGAACCACTATAAGATAAAGTGGTGTTGACAGCAGTGTGGAATTAACAGGGCAGTGAAAGCAGCAACAAGTTAAATGAAGCAGAGGTGATTGGAATTGCAATTAGCAGAATAGCTTAAATTACTTGTGAATAAATAATGTCAAGGCAATCATATAAAATGAGAAAATAATGTGTAAATAATTTTGCCACTGTGCAATCTTTTCATTTGGTAGTGTTTTAACTCTGAATTTTTATTTTACCTGACATTTTATCGTATTGATTTAATTTGATGCTAAATTTAATATTATAGGGTTTGATTCAATCCATAATTTGATATAACTATTTCATCATTTCATTTTGCACATATGTTCGAAACAACCCTCCTGTTTGTCTGGCACCCCACCGTGCCTGGCTTGTTTCCTGGTGCACATGTATTGTCATTGAGCTACTCCAGTCCTTTCATAGGTCATCATAATGTTCATATACCTTATAATTCCATTTTATCTGTTATCCTCTTTCAGTGTTGTGTTCTGTAAATTCTGTTTTATTCTACACATTACAACTTCAATGGAAGATCTCTCCATCTGGGGACTGAGATCCCTCCCTCTGTCGCCCTCTCTGAGGTTTCTTCCTATTTTTGCACCCAGTTCAAGAATTTTGTAGGGAGTAGTCCCTTGGCCTATGCAAGGGTCTAAGGACAGAATGTTTTGTTTCTGTGAAGTCCACTGTGGTAATTTGTAATTTCTGATAATTGGCTATACAAATAAAATTGACTCAACTCCCTCGTTCTCTCCCTTTTCAACTTTCATCAAGTCTAACAAAATTGTCAGGGCAAATATTTCTCTCCAATAAACTATCTTTGGTATTAGTAAATTGAAAGTATCCTGATATGTATATCTTGTTACCAAATGCTGATAAAAATCACTGGAATGTTAGATTAATGCCATAAGCAGAACAAAAATAAAAGACCTTCATGTGTTTGATTATATCATTGTTGTGTTGTTATTCTATGATAACTACTGTGAGAGCCATGAAACAAGTCCAATTCCATTTGCAATCAAACCTACTTACATGGCCATTAAACTTGATTTTGAAGTTTTAACTTTAATTTGCACATCTTTTTTAACAAAACTGAATTTATTAAGACTCTTTTGTCTGAAATTACTACAATCAAATGAAAGCAAACAAGTCCACAGTACAAACACAGCTTGTAAAGGCATCAAGCCAATTTACAGCTGAATAAACAAGAAGCTGAACTCTGACCTGTCGCATCGCTGGTGTAAGGGAGGCAGTTGGTAGGGAGGGGCTACAGATGTTCATCGGTGAGAAATCAGAGGTGGTGACCAGCAGAGTCGGGGTGCTTAGCTCCAAGACTTTAGGGGCCTTTCGTGTCTTGCCTAAGCTCTGAGTGCTCATTGTGGCGCTGAGGGTTGATGGAGATGTGCTGGATTCTGCCTCCCCAATTACTGCCTCGCCTCCAAATAAAGAGTTACTTTCCATCTAACAGGCAAATAGACATACAGAAAGATAGATTAATTGAAGGACATTGATATGGACGAAGACTGAAGTGAAAGATATGCAAGGACCCTTTACTATTTACTATTTATCAATCCAATGGTGGGCTAGGATAGGAATCACAGCATTACAAGATCTCTCTTATTTTTTGTTTTGCTTGGAAAAGCTTCAGGGAAACACCAAATTAAAGACAGTTTATGAGATGCCCACTTTCTCCTGTTCACATCAAACAAATCCATCCATCCAACAAACATGTTTCATGTTGCAAAACATCCTCTATGGTTTTGATTTAATTATGATAGGTAACACCTGATGTCAGGTTGTATAGATGTTAGGTTGTGTAGTAGGACATTAGACCTTGACAACCCCCCCACACACACACTACATCTAGGTCTGTGTCCATGTAAATTGTGACATGTAAAAACGTGCCTTTTCAGTATTAATTCAACACCACACACACACACACACCTTAAATGACTAAACTTATTTTTTAAGGTAAATTAAAATGATTTTTTTCATAGTTTTTGTAGCAGTGCTGCTCTAACATTGCAGCATCCAGCTGAATGAATACAGTATCAAAGTAACAAAAAGTTCTGTTAATATCAGGATCGTTTTAACTGTAATTATGTTGAGCGAATCCCACAAAAGGGGGAACATGGTGTCATAAATGTAGAAAATAACTACAAACATACAAACTTAGAATTTCCAGCACTGTCACCATGTTTTGTTTTTTTACAAAAAATAATCCAATATTTCACATGTGATGTTTCCAAACCTGCCCTTTTTATATTCTTATATTTACTTGCCTTCATCTCCTCAGTCTGAGAGTCTGCTGGCTGTGAGGTTATGGACTCGATGTCACTGTCAATCACCTGCTCCTGAGAAGAATCAGGCACTATGTTTGAGGAGGGGCTTTGTGAGGTTAGCTCCGAAAGGTTGAATTGTGGTTCTGAAAGGCGGATGACTTCAAAGGAGCACACAGGCTGGGACGTGAGTGAGGACTGTGTGGTGACATCGTTGGCCTTTGGAGGTGGAGCTTGGGGTAGATAAAAAGTTTGGCTAGATGCCTGGGGGTGCTCAATGGTGACCTGAGAAGGTGGAGGTGTTTGCTTCACAGGGCTGTTTCCAAACTTAATGACCGATGAGGATATGGTGGGCTGCGGTGGCTGAGGAGACAGCTCTTGGCTCTGCATTGTGGCACTGGTTCCCCTCTTGTCTACCATCTTCTCTGCTGGGTTCTCTATCTTGATCGACTTAAAGAGCTGTCGTCCATTCTGTAGTGAGGTGAGCGTGAAGGAGGTGTAAAGGCCAGAGTGGATGTAGTCGTTACGGTTGGACTGCTTGGTGTTAGAAGCATGTCCCCCTGTACTGCCTCCAGCCTTAACCTTGTCCCCAGGCTCTCCTTCTTGTAAAGAATTGTCCCCCCTCTCTGACAGTAGCAGGGTGCCCCCAGAGACATCGTTGCCCTCTGTCCGTGTAGCCATGTCTCCTTTCAATATGTCTGGGTAGGACACGAAGCGATAGACAAACTTCTGACCACTCACCTTCTTTATGATGTTCTATTGAAAGGTAGCGAAAGAAAAATGATGTAGTAAGAACACACATAGAGATTGGTACATGAAGTGAAACAGTTTTCTAAATGGGTCTAAAACATCCTCTTTAACTTCACTTTATCCAATCAGAACATTTTAGAAAACAAAAACACGCACAAAAAAAGTCTGAAACCAACTCATTAGGCTTCTACCAAGAAGGCACTAAGTGTGAAGAGATTGAGAGGGAGGGTAAAAATATAGACAGCTGAAGCCACACAAAAATACTCTGTGGGACAGCTCCATTCTTCATGTCTACACCAAGCTAGCAGTCAATTATACTGCAGCCCAACATACCAAGTGGCCCAGCCCAAAACTCCCACAGGCTCAAGCTGTGTTTAGGCAAAACCACAAGCTGAGCAGTAGACAGAGCTCCCTGATGTAGACTTCAGAGACAAAGTTCTGTCGTGCCTTGGCATGCCTTGTAAGGGCCTAGGAAGTAGCAAACACCCAGATATCTAATCTTAAGATGTGGTTATGGTTTAGAATGACTGACAGCTCAGAGATATGGTCTTAGGTCTGTCATTGGGCCTGACTTCCACTCACAAAAAGATAAATAAATAAAACCCCAAATTGTTGGTTTCCACTTAAAATATGAGGCTATGGGTTTTCCAAGAAGTATGGACGCATGTAAATGCAAAACTATATTTTTTATGTACTGCATTTGTAATAAGACCCACAATACGCATGGTCTTTTCTTGTGTGTTTCTTTTTCAGCACCATGTTTTCAGGCAAGGTAGGCTGATGACTTGGTAATGTCTTCTGAAATCTTTCTTTATTCTATATTTTATTTCTATTCTGTGTACTATGAATTCTACAAATTACCAGTTCACTTAGTTATGCTCTAACAGAATGCTGCTTCCTTCGATTTGGGCATTTGGAGCTCAACTTGGATTTTTCCCTAGACTCGATTCATCATAACACCAACAATATCACTAAAAGCAACAATAAAAATACACTAAAGGGATAGGTGAACACAAATGTTGATGTAGATCTGGACCTTTTAACGCCGACAGCTATATTGATTCTAGGAAGATAATACTTATAACATGTGAAATCCATGTCCTCAATTAACTAATGCACTGCCACATCCTTTGTAGATGAGCTGAGTTGATATGACTGACTTACCTTATCATAATAATATCTGAGAGCCCTGCTGAGTTTATCATAGTTCATGTTGGGCTTGTTCTTCCTGGCACCCCACAACCTGGCCACCTTCTCGGCCTGTAGCAGTTTGAACTCCCCTTCCTCATTAGTCCAGCAGATCAGCTGCTCATTATTGGAGTCCAACAGGAGCTGGAGAAGGAACTGCCACAGTGTGACAGAGCTGTCCATGGCGCTCACTGATTAAAGGAGACAATGATGATTGTAGCATATAGACAGATGGTACAGCTCAGGTATGATGCAGATAACTTGGCAATGTGGAGCATCCTAAACACCATACATAGTATATGATGTGAAACTGAATTACCCAACAACTAAACATAGTACACGATGTCACACCTTCCCTGCCCCCACACGCACACACAAGTACAGGTGAATTAGATCTTGTCTACAGCGTGGAACCCTCATGTGAATATAGATAAGCATAATGCATCTCCATTACACTTGCACCAAGAAGACACACTGCAAATTCCACTGAATATAGTAAACACTGTTCTAACAACGGGATTATAGAGTAGATTCACTGTTTCAAACTGTTCTCTTTTCTCATGTGTTTTATCTCTATAAATATTTTCTTTCTCTTCTTATGTATGTGTGAATGATGTGATGTGAGTCTCCTCTGTGTACACATGAAGTCTGTCCTCCTCTCAGGTCTCCATGGTGACACTGGTAGCCACTGCTTGGCATCCTCCTCATCATTTTTACATCTTATGAATCCATATCATTTTGTTATTTTATCTTTTCCCAAATGGACAACAGCAACATTTATGTCTACCCCCTCTGTCACAGGAGAGCACTGGGGATAGGCTTTACTCATACACCTTCAGGGGGAAGAGACAAGGCTATAGTCCATAATTCGGTCAGGAAGGCTTATCAAGATGTACATTCACCTTCAGACTCTAGATAATGGCAATTTCAAAATTTAAAATATGAAAAGTAGAAATGGCTGAATGAGCTGTAGAGGATATGATGGATTGGGGTATGTTTCAGGACAATTTAACAGAAAGAGTACTTGGTTGTAGTACAATGTAGATGAGCAACTGCTGCCAACAGCAGTAGTTCTTGTCCAGAAGGGAACCACAACAGTGAATCTGGTGGTGTATCTGTACATCAAAACAACCAGATATATAGTTTCTTTCAACATGCTATTATTCAAATGAACGTTCAACACTGTCAAATTCCAATCATATATCTTGCATATACTATATATTATATATACTGGTATGCTCTGTCATGTTTTTCATTAGTTTGATTTCTGTGGAAGATCAAATCATTCAAGCCAGCTGTTCATTTGCTTTACATGCATGATTTTCTTATATAGTCAGTCTTATCAATCAGAGAATTGCACCTTAATGTAAATGAAAGGTCCATTTTTACATGTCACCATTGACTGTGGAGGAAAAAGCTGGATACCCTTCCAGATACCCTGTGGTTGGTTCGAACCCGTAACATCTAGGTCATCAGTTCCCAAAGCGCACGTTCTACTACTGAGCTACGACAGCCCCAGTAACCTTTAGGCCTCAATATAAATATAAATGAGAAATGTGATAATTCATAATACCACACTGCCATCAATTACTTGATCATTGTAACAATGCTAACGGTTGCAGAGTGCTTTACTATATAAGCACGAATCCACCTACCATGTGCTGCCTTTGTCAGGGAAGTGAATCTCTGATTGGAGTGTTCATAATAAATTCTGGGTATTATAGACATGGCTGAATCTAGTTGGAACTTTGTTGCAGGTAGACTTTTTATATTCAGATATTGGTTCTATTTGAACATTTTCCATGATTGAAGTGATGACAGTGACATTTCACTTGAACTTGTTGGAAACAGCTGAATCTTTTTGTTTAGACTGGTCTAGTTCCATTAAACGTACACAGAAAGGAAACCCACTTTACTCTGTCATTGTGTTCTCACAGCACATTGTATTCTTACAATAAAATCTGTCCTCTGCATTTAACCCATCCTATTGTATAGGAGTAGTGGCTCAGCAGCAGGAGACTATTTACCTTCTATCCTCCCTGCAAACTGTAGCCATCCTATGGGTAGCCATCTCTGGCTATTTTGAGCCAAAGTCATGAGGGGACAGTTAAAATTAGGTTAATATTTCCCACTTATAACGTTTTCACAACTAAGGCCATAGATTAAGTTTGCTTGTATGACCCTAAAGTATGCCTGACAATGTTGTCATGAGTTCAAGTTGAAAAACATTAACTTGCCCTGGAAAACAAATGGAAGAGGTGGCAACCTTGATTAACATGGAAAATAAAGCAAATTGAAAGAGCTTTGATTTATCAAACTCCCTGTCAAAAGATAAGAAATTGAAATTCAATTTGAAATTGAAATTCAATACTGCAGTCTTAAGAAACAAAGCAGCCCTTAATTTTGGAAGGTAGAGAATTAAGCTCCCAAAAACATTCTTTCAAAAGGCTGAGATCATGCCACCTTTTTTCAGGAGATTACTTTGTGATCTGCCAAAAAAAATGAGGAAAAATAAATGGTGCAACAACAAAACAAAGGGAGATTCTACCATGTTTGATTTTCCACATCGAGGTCAGTTATACAAGTTCTCCAGTCAAAGTTTGTCAAGCTTGAACTTTAGTATGGAGCAAAGAGATGACACATTTTCACATATGGATGCAAATATCTCTTCCCATTCTCTGCATGTGCTTGAATTGGTGTCAGTGGAACACAAAAGGGTAGAGTGACCATCCCTTTAGGCTACAGAAATCCCAAACTCATTACTTTGCAATATTTTGCTAGTTTGTGGCTCCAATTACCAGAACTGATGATTTGGAGAGCACAATCATTTTACTGCGTTTCAAATTGCATAAGCATTTTACACATTTTAGCAGCAGCAAGGACCTCTAGTTTAGATATATCATTAGTTTGAGCCAAAATGCTTTTTTAATGTAGCAATTAAAACTCTGGCATATGATTAAACAGAGTAAAATGTGCAGCCCATCCCAGGTGACTATAAGAGTCTGCTCCAGATACTGTTTGTTGCACATGCCAAATCTGAAAAACAAAGTACACAAGCAACATGATGGTAAATTTGGGAGGTGGCTGATAAGAATATTTACTTTACCAGCTTCTGTAGTGGTTCAATATCCATGATTTCAAATTCATTTTCTCTCAACACCTTTATGAGCTATGGATTGTACTGACTATGTTGATCGATGGCTTAAATAGTTGGTTGCTAAAGTGGTTTATGAACTAGACAATTTATTTTATCCTTACCCCTTTAGCCAAACCTATGTATATGTATTTTCAGCTTGCCCCCCAGCAGATCAACAGTGTTGTTCAAGATCAAGGCGCCTTATGGACCATGAGGGAGAGAATATTTCAGGACAGGCTTTTATTTAATATGAGATAAATAGATCCGTTTCTACATGTCACAATTGATTGTCTACCCACATTGAGGGGGTAGACACAGGCTTAGGTGGAGTTTGGGGAATTAAGCCCCAAACCCACGGTGGGTTTGAACCCAGAACATGTGGCTTGTCAGTTCCCAGAGAGTGTGCTCCACCATTGAACTATGATGGATAGCCACAAATCTATTTAAACTTTCCTCTGTCAACTCATTCTGTAAGTATACTTCCATTCATTTTAGTAAGATGAGCTACACTACAGACTCGTAATAGACCAGCTGTTAAATATGCCTCTTTTCTTATTGTATTTTGATCTTGGAAGTCATATCAACAGGGCCTGATGTTCTCTAAATGTTATTTTTGACCCCTTATTTGCTAATTTGAGAGGGGTTTCTCTAGCACGAAAGCACAAACTAGCTGCATCAGAGTTACGTTATCCTCACCAAGTTATAGTGGTAAATAGTGTCTGGTAACAAGCTCTGGGCCATTTGAAATTAGACATTTCTGGGATCAATGGCATGCTGAACAAAAGGCATGTCAACTTGTAGGCTAATCCATTTATTTCAGCTGAGATGATCAGTGGTTCTCTGTTGTTTCAGCTATTGCAGCCATCTAACCACAACAGGTGAGATTTAATCGGCTACCTGGTGGAACAGAAAACCAACAGTGCAGGTGTTGGTTTGGTGGTCTGGGTAGAGAACCATCGTCTTAAGATAAGATAAATTATTCCTTTGTTAGTCCCACAAGGAGAAATTAGCAGTATTACAAGCAGCAATGTGAAAAGGAGAACAGAGCCATAAAAAGAGACTTGGCAGTTAAAATTGAATATGGAATTATTCTTATTGCAGTGAATTGATATAGAATTGCTATTGATATCATCTTTATGACTGAAAGTATTCAAAAACAAATCAAGTCATTTTGCCTGTAACATTCATCTTGAACCTGATACGGAGATGTCTGAGGCCTAACAACAAAGGGTACACAACACGAAAGCCAATCACCAATCAAACCTTTAACCGAGCCACTACTCACTAACCAGCCTCTAAACCTAAATTGGTGCATGTCTATTTGTGGATTAGCATAATCACAAATCACCAGTTGACATTATCTCAACCATTTGAGCTTCCTACAGACAGCTCGACTTAGTTGTCTATACAGAGCGAGAAAAAAATAAGGAGAGGTACAGATATAATTGCATATAGCAGTGGTAGACAACATGTGGCCCTGGGGGAGAGGGAACAGGATGCAGGTTCTCCTTCTAATCCAACATGCCACCAGCTGATTTCTCTTATTGGTCCTACCCCACCCCCCTCATTCACATCAACATCACAATTTAAAGAAACGCAAATGCTCCACTGCAAAAAACTAAGACAACTGGGCAAAAATATTACATTGATTTTTATTTCAATATCATTCAGCCCTAAATTGGTATTGATGTTATGGGAAAGCCTGCCTAGAGTAGTGGCCATGACACATGGCCAAGTACCACTGGCCTGCATAACATATATATGATCCAGTTCCACTATGCTGCATGCTGCAACTGAGACTGCTGCTGATACATCCAGTGGTTCAGCAGAGAAATATAATCAACGACACTCTACAGTTAGAACTTTTGACGTATGCTCTCCCCTAAAGTGAGTGTGTGTCTAAGCTTCTTATGGAGCGTAAAGCTCCCTTGACTCATCCAGAACCACTTGTGCTGGAGACACACCCCCACGCACAATCTGTCCCTATCTGACAGTATTAAATCAGGGGAAATTAGGGGGAAATTAAGAGTTTTAATATCTGCTGCCAAAACCGAAGATTGCCACAGAAATGCCTGCCAGTGTCCCTATGTAATGTCTGAAATGTACAACTTAATCTACAGTAAAGCAAAATGGGTTGCAATGCGAGCTTGGTTCAAAAAGCAAACATCGGTGGATAAATTAACAGCGTTGACTAGGATGTATATCCCATGTTACACAGGTTTTACATTTATGGATAGTACAATTCTGACATAACAGATTACAGGGTTACACAAACTCTTAAAACACCAAAGTGCCCCAGGGCGCCCTAAACAAAATAAGACAACATCTCCTGGAGGAGGAACATGCTCTATAGACGTCAAATTCGAGCAGTTTCAAAGTTGGGATCACAGGACCTAAATATAACAGAATGAGTGCTGTCGTTTTCAACTCCTTTGCATACACGCTGCTACATAAGAAGAGTTTGTGACCACCACACAGGAACTGCAGCGGCTAACTTAAATGGCTAGCAGATGCAGCTCGAGTGCTAACATTTACCTCACACGTAGAACTCCGCCGATATTTCAAGTCGTCCGACCGTTTCGACGCATTCCCGAAACATTGCTGAAGACTTTCGGGCAGACATGCGTCAATAAAGGAGCGCAAACACCATGAAGTAAACGTCTGAGCAGAAGACCAAAAAAACAAAAAACGACCCTACGCTGCCATTGCTCCTTCTGACGACAGAAGGTTCAAACAGGAAATTTTAACCCGTTGCTGACATCACTTCCTTCTGCGCTGCAGAGAGACGCTTCAAAGCGTGGTTGTGTTGCTTTACTCATTGTTGTTAGTTTTGTTGTTTTTTTGTGGCGTTGGTGGTGCTGTTGCTGGGATCATACACACACATACACACACACTCACATATACTTATCTATTTTC
>OMLC01055785.1:0-10831 GCA_900302585.1 Regalecus glesne
AGTATGTTGATCTGAAGATGCATGTTAGCTTAACCCACAAGAGACATTTGTTTTTACCAAACCCAAACCTCTTGAGAATAAAGAAAGTAAGTCCACTTGACCCTGTCAAAAGCTGGTTCATCATCTAGCAAAAGACAGATTTCTGGATGTTGAGATAACAGGCTAGAACACATGATAATGTAAGAGAGACAGAGAAGGTCTGGTTTTATGTCACGATTAGTCCCCATATTCTGAGGGTGGACAAAGAGTTAGATGGAACTTGGCAGATTAAGGCCAGATGCCCTTTCTGATGCCCCTGGTGGAATCAATCCCACTGCCTCTGGCTTGTCAGTTCCTGAAGCGAGTATGCTAACTACTGAGGCATTAGAAGAAGAATAAAAAGTATTTTTATTTATATTTTTATTGGACATGCATATAATTAGAATTGTTCTCTGCATTTAACCCATCGATCCATTGTCAACCGCTTATCCAAAGTCGGGTTGTGGGGGAACTGGAGCCTATCTCAGTTCTCATTGGGCGGAAGACAGAGATGTACCCTTGAAGAGTTGTCAGTCCATCAGAGGGCAGAGCAATTAGGGGAATAGTGTCTTACTCAAGGACACTTTGACATACTTCTCTGCAGGTGCAGGGGTCGAACCTGCAACCTTTCGATTGCCAGTTGACCGCTCTACCCACTGAGCCATGCTGCCCCATGCATTTAACCCATCCTATTGTATAGGAGCAGTGAGCAGCTATAGCACCTGGGGTCCAACTCCAGTTCTCTTTTGCATTGCCTTAGTCAGGGGTACAGGCTGGAGTCTTAAGATGTCACCTGTTTAATGATGAAACGTTTCTGAATAAACTTCTGGTACAGTTGAACCGATTCACCTTTTTTATAATCTTAATGGGTATGTTGTAGTGCTGTCCAAATTAACATGCTGATTTTGTCATACATTGGAAATGCACAACACGTTGAAAAAAAAACAACCCAGTTAATACAACTGCATTTTTTAACTTCCTTTTATGGCTATGCAGGGAAGTTTCAGGGAGGCTAGTAATAGTTAATTTGGTCACTGTGACTTAACCTTCTGATGATGTTCTTGTGATGTCACAGCAATATTTTTAAGTGAATGTTGCCATTTGGACCTTTGGATAAGGTTGTCACAATGTTGTACCTTAGTTGGTTGTAGACATTTTGGTGCTATGAACAATATTGACATTGTGCCCTCTCTCCTAATTGTCTGCACTTGGAGAGCTCTCTTTTCTCTTACCCTGCTCCTTGCTGGACTGTTACAGTGTATAAGCTTCATCTCGGGTTTTTCCCATCAGTAGACTTTGTCTGCTCCCAGCCCTTATCCATAGAGAGTATTAGATATTTTACTATGGTTTGCCATTGGGGCACATATGAGTTCTATGATGAATACATAATGAATGTCGCAAATTCATGACACTTTAAATTCAACTTGCATTTGACTATAGAACCCACTTTTGGTTAATGTCATTGATATTGGCGCATACAAGAAATTATGCCTTCTAAACTGAAATATAATTTTACTGCCCTAGATGGCTTTGAAATTCAACTGGTATGTTTACATACAGGCCTTTTTTTCTGTTGGTGTGTATAAAAATATGCCTTTCCAGCTGACAGTCAATTTTTATGGCCTTGATTGTTTTATTGGAAATCGGGAGTTCACACGAGAGAATCTGTGCTCAAAGTAAAAAATAAATAATGCTATCAAACTATCACATAAAGAGGTGAATCAGTTCAACTGGATCAGAAGTTTATTCAGAAACGCTTCATCACTCAACCAGGTGACTTCTTCAGTCTGAGCTGACTGTAAGCATTACAGTCAGCCCCTTATAAACCATTATCACAATCAAACAATTGCATTTTTATTTAAATATGTCTCTTCTGTATTGATTCTACATGAAATCTGTGATTTTATATTTTGTATATCCATTATTGTATACTCCAGTCTTAAGAAGGAAAGTGACTAATCGTGATTAATCCCAGCAAATTATGGGATCAATTAGTTATTTTCATTTTAATTGATCCACAGCACTAATATGTAGCTATACAATCTGAAATAGGCAACATCAAATGTTGTTTGGAGCCAGTATTATGTTCATTGAAAGTACTGGTCTATGTAATGTGGCATAAATAGTCAATTTTCCCTGCACTCTTTAACTGAGTAGTCCACAAGAGGTTATTGCCCGTGATGCACATGTGCTCCCAGTTTAAGAATGGTAAGCCTACAAAGTCAGCATGTTCAACCCTCCCTCATCTTGGTTTGATAAAACATGCAAACGAATAAATAAGTACATAAATAAAATCAAGTATGATCTGCGGTCTCATTAGCAATTATGAAGGAGAGGCTTATTCCTTGTCCCTCTGATTTTTATCATCAATCAATCTTGCATACAAGTCTAGCATTAACATGTTAACATAGCGTTAACATAAGCCAGCATTAGCCTGCGAGCCTAAGTCTCCTGTACTTTTCATGGTGTGCTTTTCCCCCTGCCCTTTCAATGACTTCAATCAAAGCTCCAAACACCTTGGGACCAGGGGAGTCTATGAGCAATGCGCTCATAGACTGTTTGCCATTCCAGTGATGATACTTAAATTATGTATCCATTATTGATAATTAAGGTATCTCAAATTATTTCTGTCATTGCAATTTTATTGCCTGACTAAAACCCATACCCCCAGCTGTATTAATCTAGTGAACCTCATAAGCTCACTGGCATTATTAGGCTCATTATCCTTTAAAACATGATTCTCATCTCAATTTTGCATTTGGTCTCAGTAAAACTGTCCTTTATTTGCAATCAAAAAGTAATATCTGTTGTGGTAATTAGAATTGGCTAGCTGTTAAACATGTTGATGATGGCTGACACTTATTGGCTTTCCCATGTGGCAAGACCTTTTCAGATGGGCTCATTAGCTTTCACTATTCCCAGCCTGTCATGGCAGAATGATTTCTGTCTGTCAAGCCACTTTGAGGAGCTCCCCCATGGTTGGGACTGATATTTACCTACCCAGACTATTGACCGATTACACCACTTTCATGCAGCTGTTTGGCTTTTTAGCGAATGGCTAAATCACAGATGCATTGGCATCTTGAGACTTGAGCTTGGGAGGGCTGCCAAAACTGTGGCTTGGCTTGGGGACTTGGGCAGCAGGATGGTATTGCTGACATTCACGGAGATCTAAAGTTTTTGAAAAGCAGACGATGGAGCATTTGTTTGCTTTGGGGCACGTAAATCTCTCACCAGCATGGAGGTCCTGTGTGGAATATAAAGCAGGTTTTCCTTTATTTTTCAGTAATAGCTTTTATGGGCTACTGTCACTCATCTTATGGGGATCATGGAGTCCTCCCCTGCAAGATGGCCCAGGGAAAGGCCGGATTTTTAGTGGCAGAAGGTATAACTTATGTCTAGGCTCATTAGCTGAGGTTACATGTAAATCAGTGCAAATCAGGTCCTTAAAGATGCAGGGATGTTAAACTATGTTTAGAATGGTCAGAAAAGATCACAATGTTTATGTTTTGAAAACTATAATGGACAAAGCTATATGGTGGGAAGCAACTGTTGCTTTTGATTTGACTTTTTCAGCCTAAAAATTCGCAGTCTAGTGGGGCTGAGGTGTTACTAGAGGGGGGTTCTAATTAAGGAGACTCGGGCATTGTTGTCACTCAAAAGATTTTCTCTCAAAGTTTTATAGTAAGTTTTTCACTTTTCCTTAATGACTTTGGCGGATGGGGAACAACTTTTCCTTAGCTCATAATTGCCATGACAAATACTTGCCCTTTGACAAAAACCAATAGCCTCTCATTTGAAGAGTTTGCTTTAAAATAGTAACTCAAATTTCTGTTGTCAAGTGTTTGCTCTCCAGACCATAATATAGACTTTATTTGGTTTACCCAGTTTCTCTTTAAAGATAACGTGTTAAAAGGATTTTCTTAACACTGAGTGTGACTCATCTCTTGAAAATTTAATGCAGAGGAATATTGCAATTTTCTTCCAACTGAGGTAGTTCCAATCAGAAATTCAGTTTATTTCTGAATTATTCCATACTGGTTCATATGTTGACATAAAAATTGATTTGAGCTGTGTTCTTCCTTTCATCCTTCAATTTATTGACTTTTTTTCAATGAGGTCTTATGAACCACCAGTGCTTATCTCATCTGTGAAATATCCCCATTATCCTCCCTAAATAAACTTAATCCCATTTTTTCTGACTCCCTTCTGTTGCTTTGCAGACAATATTAAATAGACAATATTGTCTAGAGACTCCTCTTGATGGAACAATACAAAAACGCTCATAATTTGAAATTGTCCCTTTCATTCCAGCAATGCATCAAGAATGGTGGATTAGGCTATTTTTTGGTAATGTTTGATGCAGCCGTACGTTATATCTTTTGATTTGTGAATGGTCTATAGTTCCACGATGTCATCCAATTAATAGGATTTCATGTTACACTGTCAAATTCTAGTGAAACGTTAACTCATGCAGCCTTTGCAATCAGGGATGATACTAAAGGGAACAGCTTGGCCAAGATGTTTTGTCCAATGGAAATGGAAACTAATTGGTCATTCACAGATATTTTACCCACATAGTTAATATTTTAATGATGTTTTTTCCCAACATTTCACTGTTATTTTCAAGGCTGTAAACTGCCTAGTGAACGGCTTGTGTCTGATGTGTGAAATCTTGGCTAGGCATGCTTGGCCGCTCAGACATCAGGCATTGACTGACAATCTACACTTCTCGTGGGAGGCTCCATGAAATTTGCAAGTGATGTGTTCAAACATGACTTTTATCCTCCTGCATTAGAAAATATGAAGACATTTGCTTGTGTTAAATGTCACATCTACATTTGAGCTGTTCTAAACTTTATTCTGTTGTATTGATGCATGCTCAGTAATCCAGGTAAGGGAATCACAAAAAAGAGGTGAATCAGTTCAACTGGATCAGAAGTTTATTGAGTTTGTTCTCTATAAACTTCTGATCCAGTTTTATTATATTGTAGTTGCGTTGTCACTTCGAGTAAAGATAACAGAGTAGTCAAAACAATTGAATAAAGGCAGTTATTTTTGGATTTTAGAATGACTGTTTTCTATTGGAAGCTCTTCATTAGTCATTTAAAAGGGTAAAGTTTCCCCTGTTCAGTGAGAGAGGTCTGTTTACATGTCATGATTAGTCCCTACGTAGTGGAGGTGATATTGATTTTAGATGGAGGTTGGCGTGATTAAGGGCGGATGCCCTTGCTGATGCCCCGCAATGGGTTTGAACCCACAGTCTCTGGCTCATCAGTTCCCATTTAGTACAGGCACATTTAAATTTATGATCCATGGCTTACATAAATTACTCTATTCACTGTTCCAAAGTTTGGATGGTTTGGAATATACTTTAGGTCATATTCAAATGCTAAAAATCTCATAGCATATAATTAGAATTGTTCCACTATCCATGTTTAGGATATAGCCAAGTTCTTTTAGTCAAGACTGAATTCAAATACCACCATGTTGCTCCACAGCTGCCAGTCTAATTCCTGTACTCTGGCATATACAAGAGTGGTCTGAGGTTAAAAGCCTGAGACACGAGAACTGTTGAAACAAAACTTCATGCACATGGTTGTTTGGCGCAAAACTGTTAAACCCAAGTGTGTTTGGGTATCGTTATGAAGTGGGAATCTTTTGAGAGGAAGTCATGTCTAGTCATAAGGGTGTAAATAGATAATACAAATGACATGCACCTTGGATGTAAAAACAACCTGTGCAGGATGAGAGAAAAAAGTTCCTAAGACTGCATAATGTTTAAGATACTCCTTGTGATTCTTTGAGACCATATTTTCTCTAGGGTATTTTAGCTTCCTCTTAAATTTTAGCCTGCATTCAATGGTAACTTGTCGAAATAATCATCGCGATGATAGTCAGTCAACATAACAGTTTCTTAGTAACTGTTGATGCCCAATTGGTTATAGATAACAGCTGGAACAGCTGTTTTACTATTTATAGTTGATCAAATAATTTCAATGGCTTTTCCCTGTTGCATTTTGATGTGTCCCCATGTTATTTCAACTGTAAACTAAAACTCTGTAAATATATAAAGGCTGCTCTGATGTTCAGACTGACAGGCAAAACTTTTGAGTATCAATACTAACAAATTACAATCATATTTCTCATCCTATATATGTAGTGAGCATGTAAAGAGTGCAGAACCAAAATAGCTAAAAACACACTTCAACTTTCAAGCTTTTATTGTCCCATAGGGCAAACAACTTGGTTTACCACCAAGTATTAAAACCATGGATCTCACTCTATAACAGATTAATTATTATGCTAGTCATAGAGGGATTCCCATGCCCTCTGTCCTCCATTGCACCTCACTCATCTGACAATAAGTGGGGTTAGAAGAAATCATAAATGGACTCAATATGCAGCTTGTATGTCGTTTAAAAGTAATGGTTAAACATGAAATTAGCCTTCATATTTTAATAGGTGCTCTTAATATGCTGTGATTGGGGCCATGGCAGTTCAGTGGTTGTGTGTGTACTTTGGGAACGGACAAGTCAGAGGCAGCAGGTTCAAGCCTACTGCAGGGTGTCAGGAAGGGCATCTGGTCTTAATCCCCCAAGCTCCATCTAAGTCCATTTCCACCCCCACAATATAGGGACGAATTGTGACATGTAAAACCGATATCTCTCTTAATATGCAGTGCATCTGTGGACGTTTTCAGTATATAATATATTCTTTTCACTGCAGTTTGTCAAACAAGCTGTAAAAGTGCATATTAAATATCAATGTTACTCTGCCCTTATCAATAGAAATTCTAAGGGATGTGAATCTATTGAGTATTTGAACTGAGTCGAAGACAAATTCTCCTATGGGGACAATCAAGTATATTGTATCATATTATTGATAAATATAGGTTTAGATACTTCTGGTCTACACCTTGTTGGCTGGACCAGCCAGCATGGCCAACCCAAAAAACATGAATGACCCTGACTGACTGAGTGATCAGTTTGACATGTTTGGGCCACTGGAGCAACGATGTCGCTGTACTTAAAATGTTGATTGGTTGAAAGCAGGGAGGCATGAGTGAGAATGCACAGTTAAAGATTAGACTAGTCGGGCAAAGTGGGTTTGAACCCCAGTGTGGGTTATAAGGAAAAGGGCATCTGGCCTTAAACCAACCATGCTTGATAAATTTGAGACATACATTGCAAAGGACTTTGATAATAATGATTCCCTTATCAGTCCCGCAAGGGGAAATTTGGATTTCTCTGCATTTTTGACCCAATCTATTGTATAGGAGCAGTGAGCTGCCAACATATGGCACTCGGGGAGCAGTTAGGGGTTAAGTGTCCTTCTCAAGGACACCTCGACATGTTATATGCAGGACCGGGGATCGATCCTGCAACCTTACGATTGCCAGACGCCTACTCTACCCACTGAGCTATGCCGCCCCAGTGGTTGAGTGGTTACTAAACTAGAAAAGTGCTTTATTAAAATAACTCAATATACCGTTTTATCATTTGCAATTCGATTATTTATTGGCCACATGACCAAGGCCGTTGGAATGTGTTTTCGGTACAGCATGGTAAAGTCTGCAGTGCCATACATCCATTGACAACAGTAAACACTCCACATATTGTCATGAACAATAGAGTCACACATTTTTTTAAACATATCATGCACAACAATTACATGAATGGTAGTATGTATTCCAGTGGTGTGTGTGTGTGGAGGGATGGGGTAGGGGGCGGCTATAGGGAGTAGTTAAGAGTCCTGATGGCTACTGGGAAAACAGACTGCAAAGTATTTAATCTCAGTTAAAAGTGACCTTTAGCACCTCCCTGAGGGATGAAGCTGGAAGACGTGATGAAAACGCATCTGAAATAACAATCATTTTGATAAAATACTGGCAAATTCACAAAATGGTAGTCTCAGGGAAGGTGATGGTGGTGACGTGACTCAGATCCGAGACTATTCTGGTGGCATCAGGACACGGCTTGGTGTCCTCCTCATATTTTTCATATATCTTATAATTCTGTTATAATCTCTCAATGTTGCATTCTGTAAATTGTATTTCAGTCTGTACACACAACATCCATTACATATCTATCTGTCTTGAGAGAAATCCCTCCTCTGCCACTCTGCCTGGGGTGCTATTTTTTTCTCCGTCATTTTTTTCTTTGAGGGAGTTGTTCCTTATCTGATGCGAGGGTCTAAGGATAGGATGTTGTGTTAGTGTAAAGCCCAATGAGGCAAATTTTTAATTGGTGACATTGGGCTATCAATAAATAAAATTGATATATTTATAAATGTTTACAAATTATTTACAATTTAAATAAAATTGACTTGACAGAAGGATTGTGCAGCTCATGTGGCAGACTGTGCAGAAATAAGACAAAAATAAATTGTGTCATTCTCAAAGCACCCACAAAGGGCGCAATGCACCCCTAACTGTGCTGCCATACAAATGGTGTCTCAGTGCTCCAGTGCTATATCACATTTTGATTTAACATGAGACTGAAATCATTTGCGGATACATGTTGGCAGATCAAACAGTCCTGGTATCGTTGAGATCAAGGAAGACATTGAACCTGTCTGCTGTGTTCTTGTCAAAAAGCCACCATTTATGGATAATCAGATACAAAACAATGACAAATTGTACACAGACACAAACCATTATAAGTGTGTTTATGCCGTAATATCATTGGTGAAATAACTTTGGTGAATTGGACCTTGAGATGGAGCAGATAGTGGTTCGACGTGGTGCAAAATTCATGGTGCTATCAGTAGGCATAATCCATTATTTTTTAATTCACCTGTTAATACAATCTTTGAAAAAAGAAATGTCCACAGATAGAAAACAGATGACAGAGGAGGGGGGGTTGAAAGATAACTAGAATAAATTACATTTATAGTTAAATTAAGTTCAAATCAAACATCCCAAGATAAAAGGTGAAAGTATTGTTCTTGCTAATTCATTTATGACTTTTTTTAAAATTCAAATGTAGCTTAACCATGTCATGTGATATGCTCTCTAATGATATGATTCACTGAAGAGGAGATTTGCCTTGTAATTCTGACACTGTTTTAAGAAAGTACTTGGTGAAGATCTCTGACATTTGCTTAAAGATGAAATATTTTGACTTCTCTATGATTTATTTCTTGGCCCTCTGAAGATCCTCAGTATGTGCATTATGATACTAAAGAGAGGATAATTGTTCACCTTCTGCTTTTGGTCATAAGGGATAAACACAAGATATACTATCATTTAATGATGTAGTTGTGACTGAATGTAAAAGTCAGAGTTAAAATAACTTTCTATTTGGGAAAGCTCTTTATATAGTGCTATATAAGAATTAGTCTATTTACCACATTTACCGCTTTACATGTCATGATTAGTTCCTACATTGTCAGGGAAGACATGGAAAAAGCTGGAGCTGAGAGCATAAAGGCCAGATGTCCCTCCTGTTTCCCCATGGTGGGTTCAAATTTGCATCTACCTCATCAGTTCACTCTACTACTGAGCTACTACGGTCCCCTAGTCCATTTGCCACATTATGTAGTATTTATTCAGCGTATCTAGATGATAGTGCTTGTTTCAAAAGACTACGTGTAAGGGCTCTGCCTCTTTGTTTTTACATTTATGATCCTTAAGACTATTTCAATGCCATTCAAATGGGCTGTGACGCTGAAAAGCTGATGTTATATCTGACTTCCTAGTGTTGAAACTATTCCTTTTTATCTACCATTTGAAAGGATGCAATGAAATGCTTGACTGATGCAACAGCATCTATGGTCCTTTGAAAAGTGTTTTTTCTTTCACATTAGTTTATTTTTTCTTTTGTGATTAAGCTAATTCCAAATTTGTGAAATGTACTTGGGCCTTTTTGAACTGAAATTTAAGAGGGTAGAGCCCTATTTGCAATTTAGTAAATCGTTATTTCAATGGTTTATCATTTGGAAAAGACAAGCATTTCATTTTTGGAGTGCCACTGATTTCTACAGATGAGGACACTGATTAAAAAAAGATAATGAGATTATCTTCCCAGAATGATCAGAATCATCCAAATTCTACTTAATAAATGGTTCATTTTATATTTCTTTGTTAAAATGGTATTGGATCACACAGTTCGAGACTAAACAAATATTTTTCTTAGCAGTAATGAGAAAAATAAACAGGCATATCTGTTGTAGCCCTGGTATTAATAAATTGTATATATTTACATACTATTTGGTATTTTTTATCATAAACTGTAGTGTGTGCTATTTTTAACTGGCTTGGTGTAACCAATACACTAATAAATGGCAATGGCTACTTTTTTCTCTCGACTGAAAAACCGCAGGAAGTGGCTGATGAATGAAATTTAAAGCTAGTGTTAGGTTTGCTTGTACATGAGATTTATTCAGTAGAGTTGTACTGATCCAAATCCCTCTGGGATTGAACTAGTGAAATGGTGGGATGATGGAAATGCATTGACATATAACATCAAAACAGAAAGCGAACTTTCAAAAACATCCTTGATCCAGTTCCAAATCTCCAGTCTCTCCTCATTGTCTTCTTAGCTGATGACATATTTACAATGGTTTGGATTAACAAGGCAATGCCAATTTTCTTCCACGATGAGGGAAAAAATGTAGTATGTGTTCATGTGGATGTTTATACTGCTCATATTAGTAACTGGTCAGCATGCATTTCTTAATTTTCTAAACTTGGCGTGTGTGTGTGTGTGTGTGTGTGTGTGCATGTGTGTGTGTGTGGTGTGTGTGTGTGTGTGTGTGTGTGTGTGTGTGTACATGTGTGTGTGTGTGTGTGTATGTGTGTGTGTGTACA
>OMLC01055786.1:0-16226 GCA_900302585.1 Regalecus glesne
TCTAGTAGTTTGCAAGATTCGCTGTAGAGACATACACAAAAATGTGCTCAAATACTCTTCATACAAACTTGCACAACACAAACACACAGACACACACACACAGAGTTTCAAGGCTTTACCCTCACATAGAGACTCATTTGGATGCACTGAACGAGTGACCATGCTGGATTGATTCAAAGCCTCCATGAATATAGTTTGTGTTTGAGTCACTGCATTTACGGCAACTGTGTGCTCTGCACATTGGTAGAGGTTTGTGACTGAATTCTAAAACAAGAAAACTTGGGAGGGCGGGAAAGGAGCTTTACATACATGAAAAAAGATCTGAAATGGGAAAGAATGAGAGAGAAGGGAAACCGTGCAGAAGGAAAGAATAGGAAGCTGCCACCATTTAATTCTGACTTCATGGCTATTACATGGGACGTCCATTTTTACACATCACCATAAGTCCCCACATCGTGGGAGTAGACACGGACTTACATGGAACTTGAGGTTTAAGGCCAGATGCTCTTCCTGACACCTGCGATGGGATCAAACCCCCATCATCTGACTCTCTCTCGCCAAAAGAAATGATGGACAGTGTCAAAAAATGTCAAATGAAAGCATAGTTATTGAAAGAAGAACCACAGCTCTTTACTTTTTAACTTCTGAGTCTTCACCCAGTAAGGTGAAGGTAATTCATAAGATGCTCCCGATTTAAACAGTGAATCACCCTGATGAAATGTTTTGCTGCTATTCCTACCCTATCAATAACTACAAGTGAAAATAGCCATGGTCGGAGAATATATATACTTCAACACATGGATCACGTTTTATTTTTTAATAAAGAAATATTCATCCTAGTCTTGATTTACATATTATTTACATTTGATTCCCACTGAACTTAACCTTTGCCCTGGAACAACCAAAACTACTTCCACATCCATCCGGCCCATCGATTCTGTAGCCCATCATTTTTCTCTAGATTATCCCTGTCTATGTATTGAGACTGCAAGCAGGCATGAAGTGACACAGGTCCTCGGTCTGTTCCGGCTCAAGAAAGAGTAAACCTGCTTTGGATGCATGGCAGCTATTAGTTCAAGTTTTGTATCAAATATGTACTTAGATATTCATTCGATTGGAACATAGAATGAAGGAGGCTCGAATAGAAATTTCTGGCATCGCCTGCCAGTCGGCATCCTCAACAAGCCGGCCTAAATCTTGCAAGCTCAGCCTGAAAGGATCCGTTCTGACTCAGCTGAGCCCGGCAGCTGAATGCCATACTAATCAGTGACCTATGGGGAGCCGATTATAATGACACCAACAATGAACACCGGTATGTTTTGAAAATGACAGCATTGGCTGCGCTGGCTGAGATTAGCGTTGATGCTGAATTGGAATTAGTTTTATCAAAGAAGTTCACAAACAAGGCAACAATTATGTACAGACAGGACAATTAGCTGCACGGAGTGATCTCCTAGCGATGTTGGCGTTTACTACCGACCCCCACGTTTTATGGAAATGTGGTGATCCAGTCCTCCATTACTGGATTTGCTGCTGTGACTGAATAAAGGCTGATCAAGTCCCTGTAAAATAATTTCGGTCCCTGGCGTTGACCTAGCAAGTACCCGTTGAGTCTTGCTCACAATGCCATAATGAGCAAATCTAAATTTGCAGTTTAGTTTTGCATAGAGGCAAGATTGAGATGGTTTGGACATGTGCAGAAGAGAGATGCTGGGTATACTGGGGGAAGGATGCTGAATATGGAGGAAGGGTGAAAAGAGAAAAGGCCAACGAGGAGGTTTATGGATGTCTTGAGGGAGGACATGCAGGTGGCTGGTGTGACAGAAGAAGATGCAGAGGACAGGAGGAGATAGAGATGATGATCTGCTGTGGCGACCCCTAATGAGAGCAGCCAACAGTAATAGCAGTAGTTTTAGCAGCAGTTTTACAAAGATAGACAGTTGTGCTCGGGCTTCCTTAACATTCTTCTTTTAGAGAAAATCCTCCTCAGGCCTGATCACGAATAGGAACAGGATTTATGTGAGATAGAACAATAGATCATGGGCAAATACTCAAGGTTCTTTGAGGACTTTAATAAACTTCTTTTTTCCCCCCATAATCCTCGATTACTATCTCTACCATTGGTGCCAGCATCCACAAAGACAAACCTGCAGCTGGCACTCATGAATGCCATAAACACTGTTGAATGCCTCCCTTTGTAACTGTAACAAAAAGGCCACTACGTTTGGGGAGTTGGATATTAATATGTTTTCCATTCAGTGCACCAACACAGAGAGACACCTGCCACATCTTTGGAAATCTTTTCTCCACTCCGACTAACTTTTTCTCTCTGTTCACCATGAGCAGACAGGAAGTATTTGGGGCGGCATGGCTCAGGAGGTAGGGCGATCATCTAGTAAATGGAAGATTGGTGCTTTGCTCCTCAGTCCCTGCAGAAAACATGTTAAAGTCTCCTCGAGCAAGTCACTGAGGCCTAACTACTGCCCAGGTGCTGCGGCTGCTCACACCTCCTATGCAATAGTATGGGTTGAATAGAGAGAACAAAGTTGGTTGTGTGTATGTACAATGACAAATAAAGTAAGCTTCATGCTCTTAGAGTGACATATGAAGCCTGCATGGGCAGTCTCTGCTACTGTCTTGGTGACAACCTGTCAGCTGCTCCTAAAAGTGAAAGTTAGTGAAGTGAAAATAACCCTCTGGCTGTCAGGAAGTGCAGGGTGACAGCTAGCCTATGTGTTAGTTTGATGGCATCCCAGATCACTCTGTCTTGCTTCATTATTTGAGGTGTCACTAGTATGACAGCCTCTTGGGAGCTAATGGATTTGATCCGCTGCCATATTCTAAAAGAAAGAGGATTGGGAATAAATTCAAGCCCTGTGATGGATTGGCGACCTGTCTAGGGTGCTCCCTCCCTTTGCTTAATGAACACTGGGATAGCCTCCAGCATGACTCCACAGCCCAACTTCAGATAAGTGGTTGATGATGGACGGATGGATGGATGGATGGATGGATATATTCATGAAAGGATTGAATTATAGCCATACATGAGAAAAGCACAGTGATCACTTATTGGCTCTTTTTGGGAAGTTCTTCACTACAGAGAAATAAAACTTAAATAGCACATAAATTGTTACTTCAAATAAGAAAAGAAAATCTGAACAGGCAGAGCTCTCAGAGGCTTTCACACCCATAACTTGCTGAGTCCTTCTCTTTTATTTCCTTCAGTATATTGTTAAAAATATATTTTTTCTTCCCTGTTCATCCGTCAATGTCTGATACCTTCTGTTTTTAGATTCCCTCATCAGTCCCACAGGGGGAAATTTGCAATTCTCTGCAGTTGACCCATCCTATTGTATAGGAGCAGTTATCTGCCACCATGTGGCGCTCAGGGAGATGTCAGGAGTTCAGCGTCTTGCTCAAGGACACCTCGACATACTATCTCTCCAAGAACAGGAACCGAACCTGAAAACTTCTGATCACCGGACCACCGCTCTACTCACTGAGCTATGCTGCCCCCAGTAATAACTTTTGCCTTTACAACTTTCTTTTGATTCACCCTTGACTAAATCCATTTAGCTAAATGCACTTGCAGCTCTCGTCTTCCTTACACTCAGTATGTTTATGACTAGATTCGATGTTATTACTTCCAATCAAATAAAATTTTGATTGCAGAGTGGAACTGCTACAATCCATGTAATCAAGACTGCATGCAATCTAATTGCATCTTCAAAATGTGCTTCCCTTGGCACTGAGTTACACAGGCTTCCAACACAGCCCAGCGCTCAGGTCTACTGAAAGAAAGATCCCCGCTTGGCCTGGGTTTTAAATTCTAGTCAGTAAATGGTGAAAGGACTCAATTTTATATACCGCTTTTTTTAATTTAGTGAACATTCGAAGATGCACGTCTCACATTTACTCCAGCATGGGGGATTAAGCCTGGGGGCCCTTTCTTGATATCTCGCAGTGGGATCGACCCCGCGACACCTGACTTGGAGGCACCTGCTCTATTGCTTAGCTACTATAGCCCCAAGAATTATGCATCATGTAGAATGTGGTCCTTTCATATGGCCTACATGTTCTTTTGGTTTATGCATTTTCATTTTCCAAGATCTCTTGGAGAAAGGTATTGCTGACTTCAGCCATTCCTATTGGGAATTTTATTTAGGTTCCCAACCACTGTGATGTGCTAATCAGAACAGTCCTCAGAGGACTGAAACTACTCTACATGCATCCTATTGTCCAAATTGGCATATTATTATCAATGTTTGCATAGAATTCTGTCACCTCTTTTCGTTTTTTCATTCGATTCATAGGTGTAGTGGCTGACTCTTTTTGGTTGATTTTTTGGAGCTACATACTCGTTCTGATGGACTAAAAGATATTCAGCTTTAGCAACATCGACAGTCCGGCATAGCTGCAAAACTGTTATTCAAACTATGAGCTCAGCATTTTTTACTTTTAATCATTCTTATGTCCACAGAATTACTCACATTGCTACTATTCAAATTCAAAACTAGCTTTATTGGCATGACGTAACAGTTTACATATTGCTACCATAATGTTTCTATGTTGTGTATCTCATAATGGGGCAACATAGCTCAGGACACACACACAAACAGGATTTGTATTCCGGCCGTTTTCCCCGCTAGCGGGGGTTGACCGGTCCATGGATTCGTCTCCTCCAAGTCATTGACTCTCCATGAATTTTGTTGTGGAGCGAAGTTTTATGACCGGAAGCCCTTCCTGACGCCAACCCTTTAGTCGCCTCTTACGACACGCAGGGGATACGGTGGATGAATTCTGACCCCCATCCACAGAGGGTGGCTCAGGAGCTAGAGTGGTCATTTATTAATCTGAAGATTGATGGTTTGCTCCCTGGTTCCTTTAGAAATTGTGTGAAATGGTCCTTCGGGAAGACTCTGAAACCCTAACTGCTCAAGCTCTGTGATGGATTGGCGACCTGTCTAGGGTCCTCCCTCCCTTTGCCAAATGTGCGATTGGATAGGCTCCAGCACAACTCCACGACCTGACTTCAGATAAGAAGTTGATAATGGATGGATGCCACCCTAAATGGATCATTTAGGGTGGCATGCTGACCCAGTGGTTAGCACTGTTGCGTCACATCAAGAAGGACCTGTGTTCAAACCCCAGGCTGTCCCAGATCCTTTCTGTGTGAATGTCTTGATGCATGCTCAATAATCCAGGTAGGGAAATCACAAAAAGAGGTGAATCAGTTCAACTGGATCAGAAGTTTATTGAGAAACGTTTTGTCACTCACCAGGTGACTTCTTCAGTCTGAGCTGAAAACAAACATCCCCCTCCTTATAAACGGTAGATTGATGCCACACAGCAATAGGCTGGTTTCATATGAGAGTTGGGTGATCAACTGCACATTTAGTGACAATGAGCACCATTCACAGAGGATTGGGGAATGTTCGCGATCACGGCATTGTAAGACGCCGATAGATGTACTCTCAGGCCTGGTCACTCTTAGGCCTTGGTCACCTGGTGAGTGACGAAACGTTTCTCAATAAACTTCTGATCCAGTTGAACAGATTCACCTCTTTTTGTGCTTTCTGTGTGGAGTTTGTATATTCTCCCTGTGTCTGCATGGGTTTCCTAAGTCCTCCGGTTTCCTCCCACCATCAAAAAGACATGCAATTTAGGGTTAATACTACTGCCTTTGCCCCCGAGACAGGCAATAGGAAAAAGAACTGGAGTTGGTACCCGGAAATTGTACCTGCTCACTGTTCATATATAATAGGATAGATTAAATGCAAAGAACAAATTTCACCAGGCTCATGTGGCAAAAAATAATTATCTCATTCTAATGGTCTTGGGACTTAAAACCATATCTAATCAAAAAGTTCTCTTTTCAGCATGATGCCACTGACCCCTCATACAAAGACTATTGCCAGTTGCCTCCTTTGTGTCATTCTCACATGTTAAAGATCAATAACTGTGAAATAACAACTTGTCCAGTTTTCCAAACAGCCTGGTTTTCTCGGTGAAAGCCCTGAGAGAGTGGTAGAAGGAGATTGTAAATGCAGGAGAAAGAGAGATAGAAAGGCTTGAAGTCGAAGACTCCAGTAATGAAGGCAGCAGGAGTGGAAGTGCCCAGAGCACAACGAGGATGATGGACTTTATTTTAAACAAGCCAACTCTGGACAGTAATTGGGAACTGGTGAGGGCTGCGGACTGGGTGTATGATGTGGTCATTAAGCATCTCAAGTGTGGTGAGGAGAGATGGGGAGAGAAGTGGTATCGGAGTAGTTGGACATAGATATGGAGGAAAGGCGGTCCATTTGAAGGTAGAACAAAACCAAAGTGAGAATGACAGGAGAGTGGATGGAGAATGAGGAGAGTAGATGATAGTGAGGGAAAAGCATTCTGATTTATTCTTCCTCTGTCACTTGTACTGCAACCACACTGTGATAATTTGTCCATGTCAGAAAGGTCTATAGTGGGACTGGAGAGCTATGTTCAGAGGGTCGGGCAATGAGAGCAGTGTTACAATCAGCAGGATGTTTCTGTACCTGGCCTCAGTTAGGCCAATAATAGGATACTGTGAGAGATATTTTTGCAGCTGTGCAGTTCAGCAGATAATCAGATCGCGAATCCTTGTTATTTGGCATTGGCATGTGTAGTGCTACTGAAATGCTGAATGTATTAAAAGCTTTTATGCTGCCTCCTGAATGAGAATGCTGCACTAGATAATGTGGGCAGACTCCACAGAATGACTGATCACCAGCTGAAAATGCTCTGGGGGCTGCGGTTGCTCAGTGGTAGAGCACACATGTCAGAAAATTACATGCCAAGCATTGCAGGTCCAATCCCATCACGGGGTGTAAACAAGGGCATCCGGACTTAATCCTCCATGGTCCATCTAGCTCCGTGTCACTATTCGTAACACGTAAAAAGGGTCCAGCTGAAAATGCTCTGATATACATTTAACCTTTTGGCCCGAGTTAAAAAGGAGGCCAGTCTGTACAGCTGCCATATTTGTGATGGGTTGAACAGAGCTGAACTAATTTCAAATCAAACTTTTGAGTTTCCCTTGATAATGATCACACATCACACATGCTGCCAGGCAACCGTTTGTACGGAATTTTTAAAACATGTGTTTGGTGGTGAAAGGAAAGCTTTCCCCCTGGAAACAAATGCATCTCCTTCAGGCTCTGTTTGATAAATCTGATTAGGACAAAGCACAAAGACTGGACTAAAAATTCTTGCCTGAATACAGGCCTGTGTCCCAGGAATGCGAGCATCTCCTCCTAAAGTTGGCACGGGATTGATTTAGGATCGAAAATGCATCAAGAAAAGCTAATATGAAGAAAGGCAGAAGGTCACTGATTAAATAAGTGGATGACCAAAACAATCGTTTCATTTGACTGGCTACTGGAGTAAATTAATGAATGAACGAATAGCTGGTGGGTGCAGGCATTTGCACACCAAACATATCAGCGTACTTCCACTTCTGCACTTCTTATACAGTCAAGGTGTTCCATTTGGAAATACAATTTTAGTTTCTTTCATACTATTAACTCTCTCCTTTTCAATTCGGTTAGGTTTACCTGTGTCCCCATGCATGGGGTTAGTGGTTGTGTCAGGAAGGGCAGCCAACGTAAAATTTTCCCAGATCATCATGCTGATTGACAAGATCCGCTGTGGCAACTCCTGAAAAACAGGGAACAAGCCATAGGAGGAGGAAGAAGACAAGAAGAAGACACATATTCATTCAACAGTCAATTGCAGCATCCGAAGGTGCCATAACTTATTTCAAATAAATAAAACTAGTATTAGTAGTATTAATAATTATTATAATGGTAATGAGTTTAATTTCTATATATTTAATTTATACAATAATTTACAGAGGGTGGAAAAAAATCGAGACAGTATAAAACACAACTAAACCCACATACTTAAGATATAATAATACAGTAATATAAAATTATGATAATACAATAGGTAATATAAAAATAAGTGGGAGTGAGACTGAGAGGGTGGATGGGATTGTTTGAGTGCTTTGCCTTTCAAGGCTTACATGTCCTTACACAAATTTTGAAGGACTCTACATCTTCTTTTAGCTTCTTCCCTGTTTTTCAGGGGTCTCCACTGCATAGTTTATAGTTTACATTGGTGAGCATAGCTCAGGAGATAGAGTAGTTGTCTTGTAATTGGAAGACTGGTGTTTTGATCCTCATTTCCTTCAGAAAGAGTGTCGAAGTGTCAAACAAGACACTGGACTCCTCAACTTTTCAAGTCAGACGAACTGGAATACTGACATAGCCAGTGTGTTTCCCCACTTTCATCCAATGAGCCCCGGGACAGGCTCCAGTGTGATTCTGTGATTCAACTTTGGATAAGCGGTTGATGATGGATGGTACCCTGTGAGGGCACAGCACCAATAGCAGCATCAACTGATCCGGTATGGTCTTGTCAATCTGCATACTGATTTGGCAAAATCTTATGTTGGATGCTCTTCTCGACACAACCACGAACCCTATTGATGTAATTTTTAAGGTTTGATCGTAAAAAATGGTCTGCCATTCATGCTTAGGGTCCCTCGATTCATTGCCACCTTTACACCACCTGCAACACATTTGCTGATCAGTGGAGGCACACCATTGAATCCAATTAGTAGCATGTTAACGCACTGATGTAGCTGCATGTTTTATCTTGCAGTGAAGGTCACGGCTAAACCCTGTACAGGATGGTATTTGAGAAAATGTTTTAATTTATGCTTGCAATTATCCTCATCTGGCACTGTGAGCATAAAAGTTCTCTCTTCATTATTCACATATAGGAGACACAGAATGTGTCGTTTTATGTCTGAGTGGAAGAACTAAAGCGAAGAGACGGACAGAGCAACACACATTCCGGCATCTGAATAGGACATTTGAGTGGGCACTGGACATTCTATAGCACTTGGGTAATACTTAATAGGCAATCAGCAAAGAAGGGGGTAATGAGCAATACTGGGATTAATAGGTGTTATTTTCATCTGAACATATACATATGCTAAAGTATGCATGTGTGTAGGGGGGGGCAAGCACATATGTTATAGGCTATATTTCTAACTGCATCCTGTTTGGAGCTGAAATGTGCTAGGGGACAGAAAAATAATGGAAATGGCTAATTAGAGCACATTCAAAGCCCCCCTGCTGACATGGCAGGTACATACAGCCAAACAGAAAAGGCAGCAAGAGACCATTTTGTTGTATGGCAACATGCACACGAGAGAACATATAAGAGAGAGAGAGAGAGAGAGAGAGAGAGAGAGAGAGAGAGAGAGAGAGAGAGAGAGAGAGAGAGAAGAAAGGAAAGCCACTTCAATTGGTCATTGTATTCTCACAATGAAATGTGTCCTCTGCATTTAACCCATCCTAATGTATAGAAGGAGTGGGTAGCTGCATTGCCAGGGTAGCAGTTAGGGGTTCCGTGTCCTGCTCAAGGACACTTCAACCCACTCCCTGAAAGAGCCAGGGATTAAACCAGTGACCCTCCCATTACTAAACAACCCTCTCAACCTCCTGAGCCATACTGCCCCAAGCAGAGAGAGAGAAAAAGAGAGAGAGGGAGAGGGGGGGAGAAGGAGAGAGAGAGAGAGAGGGAGAGAGAGAGAGAGAGAGAGAGAGAGAGAGAGAGAGAGAGAGAGAGAGAGAAGTGGAAAAAGAGAACAGCAGGGAGAGCGATCTGGCCAGACTGCCACCTTACAGGGGGTATATGAGAGTAACCTCTGAGGAAAGCTGTCAGGTCTGTGCAGACAACGCTCTGATGGGAACGAGCCAGTAAATGCTTCATAAAACCATCATAAATATGCAGCTCCCTGCCTAATAGCCACTGCTAGGGACTGGGCTCAGACCTCATTATCCTCTATCTGTACCAGGATGCCTGCATGCCAAGGTACAGGGAGGATCACTTAAAAACCCTTAACGTTAGCCTCAGTGGAACATGGGCCTCTCCTCCGAGAGACAAAGGCTCATTAGACTGGAGCAGGGTATTCATTTTTCCTCCAAAACATACCATGTAACACTAGAAACATGCATACTGTGCATGTACTTATGGACTTCGTTTAAGTTTTAATGCCACCCTATAAAAGCTATTTGTTGAATGAGTGTTGAGAGTTATCTTGAGTGAAAAATCAAACCTTATGCATGAATGGTTTCTTTTCCCCATTATGTATGTGACTATGTGTCATGAGAAGTGGGATTATATGCATAGTCAAAAAGTACGGAAACATATGAAGCTAAATCAAATACCAAAGGAGGGAGTGGTTAAAAGCAACAGAGACCATGGTACACACATATTTTCTGTATACAGTTTCACATGCATTTCACAGCATTGACAAGACACATCTGACTTGATTACCCCTTGACATTTCCCTCCACAGACGAAGGTGGCAAAAGATAAGATAATCATTGCACTGACACAATGTACTGTAAATATATGAATATGCTTATTTATCCTAGTCTTTAGATAAAGACCCAAGGGTGGGGGAGACGCATGAATGGACAAAGTCTCCGAGCAGCTGGGCCCCTGGCTGCCTGCCTGTCTATAAAGGCTGACAGTACAGAGGCGTGCCCTTCATTATCACCAGGTAATGCTCATCACAACGGCTGTGGCTTTTTCCTCCATAAAACCCCAAGTCTCACACACAATGAGAAATAGGGGAGATAAGGTGCTGGAGACCATTTCTCTTGACATTCACAACGGGAAACCCATCAGTCATGCTGTCAAAGGCACTGGTCCAGGCTAGTTTGGGATTTATGGGAAATAATGATGGGTCGAAAACAGCCAGTGAGGGCCTCAATTCTACCTTTGGTTTGGGAGTGTTGTGTATAGAGGCATGCTTTGCATAAAACCCAATTTCTTTCGTCAGTGACCCCTGCACTGATTTCGTATCCAATCTCGCTGCGATTTGGAGCTTCAGCTGCCCCCTGTTAGAGCTGGCCATGACATTTCTGCCTCACATGATAAAGTGGTGCGGTGCCAATAAGTATGTCCAAAATACACAGAATACATGACAGACAACACCAAGTAGCAGTGCTGCTGCCTTTGAATTATACCGTGCCTTGCTCTTATGATGTTAATCAAATATGTATTCATGCTTGCTGCAGAAAAAAAGGCCTTAGCACAGGCATTGCTTCGTACAAACTACATCTCAAGACAACGGACACGTGCCCCATCAAAATAGTGACAGCTAATGACAGATGAGGGAGCATGCCTCAGGAGGAAGAATGGGTCATCTAGTAATCGGAAGGTTGCTGGTTTGATCCCGGACACATTCAGAAAGCATGTTGAAGTGTCCTGGAGCAAGACACTTCCTCTTTTTGTTCAAGGGACCATGTGCAGTTTTTTATATAAATGTCAATAAAGGAGTGGCATAGCTCAGGAGATAGGTTAGTCTTCCAGTAATAGGAAAACTGGTGGTGCAATTCCCAGTACCTTCAGAAATCATGTCAAAGTGTTCTTGAGCAAGACACAGAACCTCTAACTATTTGGGACAACAGATGAAAATTAGCCTGTTGACTAAATCGGGCCTATTTACATTCTAAATGCTCATTAATATGCTCTGTCCCTATAAAAGTATTCCATTCCTTTCTATTCAATGCACTACTCCAGATAATAGCTTCAAGCTAATTCCCATCTGCAGTCCCCGTGTGCCTATTTGATGGTGGGAGGAAACCAGAGCATCCAGAGGAAACCCACACAGACACGGTGAGTACATGGTAACTCCACACAGTAAGGACCTATGTATGGAATCCAAACCTGAGATCTTCTTGCTAAACCCTTAACTGCTACTCAGGCACTGCAGCTCCCCTCTGCTCCTATACAACAGGAGAGGTTTTATGCAGAGGACAACTTTCATTGTAGGAATACAATGACCACATGAAGTGGCTTTTCCTTTGATTCATCCCTTTCCTTCCCAGTGCAATTATCTATGTAAACATTCTAGAACACAGTGTCATCCAATTAGAAGCCGTCACTGAAGACGCCACACCAGAGGGCATATGAACTTAAGGTAAAATATTAATTCCAAAGTCATTTGAAAGTGGATTTCAATATTGTTCCAAGGAAAGACAATATGGTTTAATCTTATAGCAGGACTATAACTTAAAGTCAGCGAGACTTTTAACAGGATCCCTATGAGACCATACTGCAGGGACGTCCTCAAGCAGTGAATTATTAGTCAATTTCAGGATACTCAAGATTATCAAGTTTATTAATTACAATTCTTAATATATCTTAGGAGTTTGCCAGGAGATATAGCCTAACTACCTACTGGCTTCCTAATGAAACCCTCGACATACATTTATATCCAATCTGTTAATGAAATATTAGATTGTCTGGGCGCGCGGCTCGCCTTTTGCTTTAAAGTTCATGATCCTGTATGAAGGCTTGCATACTAAAAAGAGTTCTTTTTTCCTTTTTCCCACAGTGCAATGTTTCTGTAAGTGTTGTCAAATTAGTGGACAAATTAGAACGGGGCAATTTTGAATCAAGCATTTCAATGAGGTCTCTCGAAGCTCAAGGGTACTCTGATCTGTGAGGAAATTAAACCAGGAGATTGTGGTGGAGGATGGTGGATTGACAGTAACATTAGCCCAGCAGCTCCCCCGTTATATTTTCCTATGGCTATGCAAAACAGATGGACAGAACAGTAAATTAAACCAAATTCATTGTAGGAAAGTTGGGACGGCTGGGTCAGTTTCAAGTGCGCAATTGCATAAGTGCCATGCATGAAGAGGGGTTTGGTGCACATTTTAGTGGAATAGAATTAAGGGCCTGTGTAGTGTTTTGGTTAATGAGGCCTCCTCAAACTTATGGAAGACAGCATCGTATTTATATCACTTCGATATGAGCCCCTCTACCACACCTTCTGGCCTATTCTTGAAACATCCTCGGTGACCATTCATTCTGGGCCAACAATTTGCAAAGATTTCATGCAGATTTATTACAGTAATTAGGGGGCCGCGTTAGCTCAGCGGTAAATGCGCTCTTCAGGAGCTAACGAGCCAAAGACCGTGGGTTCAAACCCACCGCAGGGTGTCAAGGAATTGGAGCCGGCCTTTATGCCCCCAGCTCCTTCTAAGTCCGCGTTCACCCCCACAATGTGGGGACTAATCTTATGTAAAACCGAACTCTCTCCCACATTACAGACAAGGATATACTATAAACATTTCCAAAGAAGTAGTCAAATGCTTATAGCTACTGCTCTGAGGGCATTATGCTACAACACACTTGCTTATTTTCATTGCTGATTTTGGCTAAATTATTTTTTTCTAGCTAGTTTCAGCTTACTGACAACATACTGTTTTGCTTTGCCACAAAGACTAACCTTAATGTAGACAAAGCCAAGTCGGCAAATCTCAGCATATGCAACCTGTGCACAGGTGCATTCTAGAAACAGCAGGAAGTGCACAGAGGGAGCAAGGCATTTTTCAATGCATTTAGATGAGACCTTTAACAAAGGTCCCTAATGCAGATATCAATGATCCAAGGGAGCGGGCTATCAGAGCGAAATTGGCTGACGGAGAGATGTCACCCCTGTGCATGAAAAATGATGGATCCCATTTGTAAACTCCTTTTCTACCCTACTGCCCTTCCCACCTCCCTTACCCCCCCCATACACAGATACACAGACATACATATAGTCCCTCTCACACCCATCACCCTCTCTGAGCCATGCCATTGGTTATTAAATGGGGGAAGCAGACCAATACCTTTGCCAGTGAATAACAAGTGGTCCGGTAAAATTGGCACTTTGCTGGCCATTCCTTTTGACTGTCAAGGAACCCACAAAGGATTTCAAGATCTCAGCAATGACAGGATAGATTAACATCATGGCCTTTGTTTTTCATCTAACTTTCATTCGCCATACTGTCCCCCTAGGACATCAACAAAATGAAACCAATATCTGTGAGCTCGCAAACAAACAACTTGAGCTTTCCAAATATTAGATTTTGTATATGTTTAGAAAAAAAATTACAGCATCTTTCCATAGGGGTTTAGTATCTGCACATAGGGTTTAACGAGCATCTTTGGTGTATGACTATGCTGTGCACTATAAGCTTGGAAAAAATGTTAGCTGCACTTCATCATACACTTTTTACACTGGAATAAGATGGACTTGTCACCCAAAGGAAACCGTTAGTCCCCATTTGCTTGAGTTTGTGTCTACTCATAACAAGGGAATTCAACCATTAAGCTATAGCATACAACACAGGTCCTGCTGCATTAGCCTTCTCCACAGTGCAAGTACTAATCAGCTAAATTGAGCCTTCACAGCTAAAAAAAAGAATTCCACAGAAAATATATTAAGCAATCCAAGTAAAACAAAGATTCCCTGCAAAGCCTCCTGGAATAAACCAGTGCGCTTTCAGCAGAGGAGTGTCTCCCGTGTCAAAGGTTTAGAGGCTAATATAACCAAACAGGAGACTTGCCTGGAAAATGAAAGCTTCCCAATGCACAGCAAAAGGCCAGCTGCTAAATGCTGACATTGTGGTTTGTGTGATGGAGTGACTTTGGAAAGGTTCATGGTGTGCCAGTGTTCAACACTGTGCCTTGAGGGTAAGGGGTAAATTTGCTTAGTTAATCACATAATGAGGCCAATTAAACATGGAGGAGCCCAGGTGAAACGAGAGCAGCCTCAGTCTCCAACAAATGAGGCCGATTTTCCTCAATGGGCAAGGGCCGAACGGCCTGATTTTGGTTGATTTAGTCTACAATAAGGAGGCTACTGTGAACCCTATTAATGTACATCTTCATTACGTGTCTGTATGTAAATGGATTTAAGCACCAAGATGTGTAAAGAGCATCGCACTACATGTCCCTTAGACCTTGAACCCGATTTGCCCTTAGTGCCCTGAATTGCTGTACATTTATTACGCAGTTCCCAACACCCTGTCTCTGCACGTCACCAACAAGCATTTTGGTGGCAATCCCTGCAACTGGACCCCCTTGATTATAATTGCAGTGGTATGGGGTTGATGAGAGTGCATGCGTGTTGAAGTGCCCTTGGAGGGTCTACAGGTGGATAAATCACTCTGGCACTAATTATATCTCCCAGAGTGCTTCCTACATATCCTTACCTTTAGCAAAACAAGCAGCACAACAGGGCATACGTGAGGGATGGTGAGCTAGATGGTGAGTATGACAGGGAACAGGATGAGTGGCAGTGCAACACTATACTCATACCCTTGTGCTTTTAGGCATGCAGTAAGAGCGTCAAAAGCTCAATGAGCTTCTGAAGTATCTTACACATCCAAGCTGCTTTTTGAAGATTTCACAGAGTTCAAAGCAGCTAAGAGTCCCAGTTCTTTCATTGTGTTTTTACCGTTGCAGAATGATGTGAACACTCAATGGATCAGTTCATTTCTAATGCTTCTAGGCCAAGTCTCCAGATGTGTAAAGTTGCATTGAAGTCAGAGTAAAACTACTCAAGGTAAGGATGCTATGCTTGCTTGTTTTGGACCTTTCATAATGTCCCTTCTTTGATTCTCTAGGAAGTTTGCGTGTACCAATCACCACAAGAGATATGCCGTCAGGAGCTTGGCTCCTGAATGGGTCACCCAAAGTGGAAACAACAAGGGGGCAGGGCCAGACAAAGTATGATCCAACAAAGACCTCAATGGCAGAACTGGCAGAAGATGTCCACAAGTGACAATGATGATGATGGCTGATGAAGGCTGCAACAGAGGGTGGTCCCTGATTGTCTTGGATCTCTATGCCATTTGACACTGGCCACCCCCTGCCAAGGACCGTGTGGTGACTGTAGTCACATCAGCCTCTCCATGTAAAAGCTGTCATGCACAGGCGTCTTCCCGCAAGGATACCAACAAGGACCTGAAGGAGGAGAGTTATACTCGATCCCGAGTGACCGGCAATGATGATGTGGACCTTCCAAGAACAGAAAACTGTTTCGCTGTCACTGGCACAGCAAGAGACAATAAGTGCAGAGAGAAGTACATTAAAACGTGAAATATGTGGACACTAATGAAAGAATATTTCATCACCAAAAAGGGTTTATAAAAGGCTCACCACACTGCCCACTGCAATCCACTAATCGGGATGTAGAGGATTTATGCAGAGCAAGATGGACAAGGGAAATTAAGGCAGACACATTTTACCAGATCATATTGCAATGATTTGTTAATAAAATGCAAAGCTAGATGTGAGGCAGAGACTACTGCATGGCCGTGATTTAGACTTAATCCGTCATT
>OMLC01055790.1:0-20542 GCA_900302585.1 Regalecus glesne
CAATTTAACAGCTGCTACTTGATAACTTTGGAGTTGTGATGCAAAGCTGCAAAACAAGGTAAAATAGCAGTTGTGTTAGATCAAATATCATTATTGATGATGTCACTCATTCCCATTTCACCCATTACTAATTCCTGCGCCACAAATTTGTGTGAAGTTTCATCGATAAGTCAGATGCGGCTCATGCAGAGTTTATTGTGCCTCATCAGACTGTCCGTGCTAGAGAGGCCACTGTCTATATTTGTGAGCAAGCAATTATTTTGTTTAGGAGTTGTCAAACAGTATTTAAAGTATCCTTCCTGATATGTTTTACAATTTAAAAATACTCTAAGATGACTGATATATTGTTTAACATGGCTTTCCCACATAAAAAAGTACCAAAATGACTCTGGAAAGGGGCTGGAAGTACTCTCTCCCTCATTGAGACATTCAGCATCTATGTATAAGCAAATATCCCAGGAATTGTGCCATGCTCACCACTGCTGCTTGCTCTAGGTTGACTGGTGAGAGAGCAGTGAGCATCAAGATGACTAGAATTACAGTAACATCGGAGAGATTAAGCCATAAATATTTCTGCTTCAGTCAGACGTAGAATTAGTGTCAGCTATATATAAACATTGGAGACTAACAGATATATCAGAATGGTAAGTGTAGTTAGCATCTTTTATTTGTTTATGTTGTTTGTTAGCTTGTAACAGGCAGTGGCTTACATGACAGTGATTGTGAAAAACACAATAATATCTGCTATGATGCCACAGTGTGTTCACATTGCCATATTTTTATTCCATGATTATATAACTAGAGGTCTGATGAAAGTTAGCAAAATGCTAAATTCTGTCTGCCTGAGACACTACTTGTTCATCTTGAAAGCTAACTAAGTTTGCCTGGGAACTTTGAGTTTTCTAAAATTCAAAATCACCGGGGCATCAAGGCAAGGCAAAAAACACCACATTGAAGTTCATGGTTCCAAGAGATTTATGTTCTGGACCAAGTCCAGAAAATATTGGAAATCCCCCCCACTGCCGACAGTTGTCGACAGCGCTCTGTAAGCCCTCAGAGCACATGATGACAGACGCCTTTAGTAATGCCACCAGAGCGGGGGATATATGTGAGCCTGGCTGGGATTGACATTCAGACTAGAAAGAGGTTTATATTGCTCACTACACTATTTTGCAGGGGTAAAAACGATTCACCTTGGGACACCAACATTGCGTCATATGGCTAAACTTTTAAGTTAGCTAAATACATAGTTTACAGTTGTACTACTACCAAACAACTAGTAGCAGCTAGTGAAAAGCTAGCTAGCATTGTAAATTCTGTTTATAAGTCACAAAGGAAATAAGCTAAATGTAGAAAGCTTTCATTTGATTGTTGGTTGAGTAAAATAAGTAGATAACCTTTACATATATACTCTCACTCACTGTCACAGTCCCAGGAGAAATAGTTGGCACAGCATCAGACCACAAAACTAATTCTAGGAAAAACCCATTGACTTTTGCATTAGGTTAAGGAAACACTTACTCATTACACTCACTGAAATGAGCATTGCAGAAATGCAGTCTGAAGATGTCAAGTGTATGAGTAATGAAATGTTTCACTCTAAAACTTTGTGCCTAGATGAACTGATTCACCTTTTGTGCAATCCCTCCAGGTTTGGAGGCATGTGAGCTGGATTTCTGTGAATCAATTCAAACCATCTCGGCAGTATTGTGGCATTTTTTGGTAGATACTGGAAGGAAGCTCCAAGGTTCACTTTACATTAAAAAACTGCACACTATACTATGTTTACTGCTAAATTTCCTTCACTAATACAAACGCACTCTCTGTACTGACAAGTCCGCTATGCACAGGATGGTTCTGTTTTTTTCCCACCTAGTATTTACATATTGGACAGCAAGTAGCTTTCAGATTTGCGATATACCAAACCTAGTTTGGCGGAGGTATGTTTCAATCTAAGGTTATCTCAGGGAAGCGCACAGACAGCTCCTCCTCTCAAAGAGGAATGTAAAAACAACATCTAGGGACAAACTTTGCACAGATACAAGTCAGTAAAATCAAAGCCAGATATTTTAGAAAGACACAAATATAAGAACAAGTCAGCCACTGAGGACACACAGGAATTCTTAGCGCTGGTTCCAAGTCCATATAAGTATGAAGGGTTGCATCAGAAAGAGCATCTGGTACAAAACCTTTACCAAATCAAATATCCGGATCATTGATGAAATTTGATACTGGATTGGTCAAGGTCTAGATTACTGATGACTACCACCAGTACTGTTGTCCAGGGCGGAGGTGGAAATTATGCTACCTTTGTGCAAAGGAGAAGTAGAGGGGCTACTTCCTGTTTGCACAAAACATGCCTTTCCCCTAAAGGCATGTTGAGAAGCAGTGGAAGGTAGGAGTGTGGAAGTGAGAGTCGGAATTCTGAATGTTGTCACCAAGACTGGTAAGGGCAGAGAGCTGGCTGATATGATGGAGAGAAGGAAGGGATATATATATTGGGCCCTGGAGCATAGGAGATGGTTTGAACACTTCTAGCATGGTGCAGATAGGAGGAGAAATGGGGTGGTGTAATTCTGAAGGAAGCATAATGTGATGTGTGCGTTAGAGGTGAAGAAAGGGTCATACACAGTAATGAGTAAGAAGCTGGAGATTGGACGTGTGAAGATGAATGTGCATATGTAATGATGATCACATATTGGATAAAAGGGGAAAAGAATCCTGGAGTGAGTTGGTGGTTACAGAGGAGGATGTAGCTAGACAGCATCAGATGTTGGTCTGTAGGATGACTTTGGTAGTGAAATGAGGAAGTACAGTAAAGAATACAGAGGAAGAGATTGGCAAAAAAGAAGTGGGATAGTTAGAGAGAAGAGAGTACCAAGGAGTAAAAGAAGCAAATAGAGAGGTGGCAAAGGCAAAGGAATAGCCAGATGACCAGTTGTATGAGAGGTTGGATACTAAGGAAGGAGAAAATGATTTGTACCGATTGGCTAGGCAGAGGGACCAATAGCTGGAAAAGATGTGAAGCAAGTTAGCGTAATGAAGGATAGAGATCGAAATGTGCTGACAAATGACGGAGCGTGTTGAAAAGGTGTACAGAATACTTTGAGGGGTTGATTAATGAAGAACATAAGGAATAGAGAAGGTCGAATGATGTGGCGATAGTAAATCAGGGAGTGCAGTAGATTGGCAAGGATGAGGAGAGGGCAGATATGAAGAGACTGAAGAGTGGAAAGGTGGTTGGCCCGAATGACATACATTTGGAAGCATGGGAGTGTTTAGGTCAGAGAGTTAAATTGTGTTGTGGATTTAGAGAAAGCATGCGGCAGAGTGCTGAGAGAGGAGGTGTGGTTCTGTATTAAGAAGTCAGGAGTGGCAGAGAAGTATGTATGAGTGATGCATTTTATGTATGAGGGCAGTGTGACAGTGGTGAGGTGTACAGTAAGAATAACAGATGGGTCCAAGGTGGAGGTGGGATTACATCAAGGATCAGCTCTGAGCCCTTTCTTGTTTGCAATGGTGATGGATAGGTTGACAGATACGATCAGGCAGGAGTCTCCATGGACTATGATGTTTGCAGATGACATTGTGATCTGTAGTGAGAGAGGGATCACCGAGACAAATTTGTAATTTGTGATAATGGACTATACAAATAAAACAGACTTGACAAGGGATCAGGTGGAGAGAGCCAGGAGAAGTGGAGTTATGCACTACAGAAAAGAAGAATGAAAGTCAGAAGGAGCAAGACAGAATACATATGTATGAATGAAAGGGAGGACAGTGGAATGGTGAGGATGCAAGGTGTAGATGTGATGAAGGTGAATAAGTTTAAATACTTTGGGTCAATTGTTTAGTAGTAATGGGGAGTGCGGAGAAGAGATGAAGAAGAGAGTACAGGTAGGGTGGAATAGGTGAAGAGTGTTAGGAGTGATTTGTGACAGAAGGGTACAAGTAAATGGGAAAGAGAAGGTTTACAAGATGGTAGTGAAACCAGTTATGTTGTATGGTTTGGAGACGGTGAGAGGTCTGTTTTGTATCATGATTAGTCCCAAAGTTGCGGGGATGGACATGGACTTAGATGGAGCTTTGGGGATTAAAGTCAGATGCCCTTCCTGATGCCCCATGGTGGGTTCGAACATGCAAGCTCTGGATTGTCAGTTCCCAAAGTGCATGTGCTACTACTGAGCTACTATGGCACTACAGTACACTAAAATAGCTCACAAAAAGACAGGGTGGAGCTGGAGATGGCAGAGTTGAAGATGTTAAGATTTTCATTGGGAGTAATGAAGAAGGACAGGATTAGGAATGAGTGTTTTAGAGGGACAGATCAGGTTGGACGAATTGGAGACAAAGAATCAAAGGCAAACTGGATATGGTTTGGACAGGTGCAGATGCGAAATGCTATGTGTATTAAGAGAAGGATGCTGAATATGGGGCTACCAGGCAAAAGGAAGACCAAAGAGGAGGTTTATGGATGTGGTGAGTGAGGACATGCAGGTGGCAGGTGTGACAGGGGAAGATGTGGAGGAGAGCAAGAGATGGAGATGGATGATCCACCGTGGGAACCGTTAACGTGAACAACATATAGCTGTAGTAGCAGAAGTGATAAAATAAGAAAAAAACATTTTTGAGTGGTGGAGTACTTTAAGCAAAGAAAGCTAAATCAAGTTGCCTGGTTGCAGTGCCTTGGGCATTGTGCAGTACAAATTACAAATGGTTACTACATATAGAAAATTTAGTGATAAATTACATTTATGCAGACTATCATTACACTGACACTTCTTGAAATGCCTCTCAGCCAATAATAACATAGTCAGAATTAACTTCTGAACAAGTTCATAAATAATAGATGAGTAGCGGAAAGCAGCAGATTTGCAGAACTCCAATGGTCCTAAATTGGTCGACATCTACACATGACTGATTTCTGCGGCCCCTGCCATTTCTATTTATGTGTGGAGAAACACAGCATTTTCAGCTGCCTTGCACTTCCATGCTATGTGCAGCGACCAGGATGAAGATCTGTGTCTGAACGCTGAAAGTGTAAAAAATCCTCATCGATGCTCACACCTGATGAAATTAAGTGATATGACATGCCCTGGAAACCCAATCAAAGCAGTGGGCTGTGAGCCATTCAATACAAAATTAATCTGAAGCCATCCACCAGCCAGATAAATCATTAAATCTTGCTTACTGCTACAATCCCTGTGGCTAATCATAAGAGCTGAATTTCCAGCTGAGTTGCATTTGTCTATAAAAATACAAATAGAATTTGTCATGGAGGCACTGAAGCTGTATGCTGCAAAGCTGGCTCTCTTCTGCTGGCCCTGCTGTTTCTACACCATTAGAAAAATCTGAAGGGGGGAGTCATGCGGGAATACTGGCTGTCTTCTCCACATTCATTTGAGAGGTAACAGGTACCACAAACAACACATGGTAGAGATAACACCCTGTCTCCACTGGCTCTCTCCATGGGAATATGGAAAAAGGAGACCTTCTAACACACAAACAAATGTAAGCGTTCCTTCATTACTGGCTGGAGTAAAAAAAAAGAAGCTATTGTGTGAGAAATACATAACACCTTGCAACCATCAGTCACTGTGGAGACCAAATGAGGTATGAGGCTGAAAATAATTGCATTCCACAAAATCTTTAAAAAAAATTCCCCCGTAATGTTGATATAGACCTATCTCTGATTCAGCCCTTACAGAAAAAGACCCTTGTTTGTGTCAACCTGAGGATTATCCCACATACAAGCAACCCAATCTATTAGGAGGAGCCCTGGCATATGCCTCACCCTTTCTCAAATCAAATGGATTTTCTGTCCTTCTTTGAACTGCTTTTGAAAGAATAAGCTGAGTGGTTACACACACTCCATTTTGAATGTTACTGTGTTGTAGACCTATCAAAGAGGTCTGAGATGTTGTGGGAGGGCTCAGATGGTCTGTAATTTCCAGGGTACTGATTTAATACATCTTCATTAATTTCCACGAAGAGACACAAAATGTGTTATCCTCGGTTTCTGCACGTTCATGAACAACATGTTGAATGGAACAGGATAAACTGTCTTTTGTCTTTAAGTCAAGTCAAATCAAGTCAATTCTGTTTGTATAGCTCCATTATCACAAATTACAGTTTTGTCTTAGTGGGTTTTGCAGTAACATAACTTCCTGTTCTTAGACCTTCAATTCGGATAAGGAAATCAACATCAATTCAACCGTTAAATAATTCCTTTTTATTTGTTAACCCAAAAACTAGAGTTGAATTTCCAATATGGAGTGAAACAGGGACATGACATGAGAGTGCCATGTGCTATTAAAGTGTCATTATTTTGCCGCGGATAGCTCCACTCCTCAAAGTGCCTGTGCCTAAATTACTTACTAGAGTGACCTCTTTTAAGTGCATTTGCTCCATCCTCGCTGACACAGGAGATGATTAAGCAGTTCAAACGAAGCCTTATTTAAATTCACACACAGCTATGTCCTCGAGCCTTCCACTGGGCTCACCATTCCTGCAAAGTCAGCTGTGAGAAGGTGTTGTGCCTTCACCCTCTCACCAGGGAGCCCAACTGCATTGAAAGCTAACACTTGCCTAACCTCATACTGTTCTGCATTAAGAGATGCTAATACAGGAAGCTTGCAGTGTGTCAGATCTCGGGGCTCAGCATGGCAGCCGACTCCCACTGGCAGTCTACCAGGGAAGAAGAGCCTAAGAGAAAGCTGAGGGCCACAGTGAAACACATACTCCACACAAAGACTACAGGCTTTAGTGAGCAGTCTTGTCTGCCTTACAGAAGCAGCCCATGCTTAGTACTCTTTAGAGCCACAACAGGATATGGTAACAAATAAATATTTAAGATAAATAAATAAATACATGGACATATTTACCAGTAGTGAGGCTTCCAACTTGAACAACAATATCCCACCACATGCATTTACATTATCGCAATCCAGCAGAATATATTCAACTCAAGAGCATAGACTCAAAAATTACTTTGGGCAAATTCAATCTAAAGTGACAAAAAGGGATTTGTTTTCCACTACAACAGACACACTATGAGCCAATTAATTTAGGTGTACACAGGTATTTTTAAGTGTTGTTTACTCCTGGTAAAAAAGTAAATAGTTCTCAACACCTGTGCATCAGATAGATCTGATTTTATATTCTACTCCTCTTCACTTCAGCACCTTTGAATTAGCTTTTCCCCCCACTTGTAATTCTCTCAGAAAAATCCGAGGTGCATACTAAACTCATGAGCTCCATATTTAGGCAAAATTAACCTTTTTAATCAATGAGAGCCCAAAGCAACACATAGGAGAGGGTATTGGATTTAATTTTTTACGATATGTTGTATTCACAATTTAGACAGCTCACTGAACTTTAAATTAATGATTTGAATGATTTTGCCATGCTCCCATATTTCTCCCTTATTTCAACTTGTCACTGGGACTTTTTTCTAAATGGCAAATCATTTCTTTGGAGGGAAAAAAGCAGAGTTTGGTGATTCAGTTTTCAAGTACCAGATATTTAAGATTTTAACAGCTTTGGGGACTCGGAAAGTAATCACATAATATGTAAAGTGCCATGGGGGGGCTAATGGCATTTTTAAAAACTTTTTCATTTAAGTCAAGGCTGCTTTTTGTCCATCGCCAATCGAAGTACATTGTGCTGCTCATTGAAGTGGAAGAGTAAAATGAATTTTAACAAAAAAGAAAAAAGTTGAAATATATTGAGAAGTACGTGCCTCCGATGTCAAGTTATTTAGATGCAATGCAAAAAGCTCATGAGAAGGTGTGGAACAAATTCACATGGCTCATTAGGTGGTTTAAGCGAACAAATAGTGGAGGCTTTCTTTTTTTAATTGTAATTGGCTACTTACTGCCAAAGACTTTCTATGATCAAACAAAAACTGGTAAAGTAGAAACACAAAGAAAAGGCAATTTGCATAATTTACTGCTTATTTACATGCAACCGCCATATCATGAAATGTCCTTTTAATGGTGCGCAGCATCATCATGAGGGTGTTGTGTTGCCTAGATATGAAATTGAGAAAAATAGTGTACCCCCTGGTTAGAGCCCAGGAGAAACATGTTACATTCTTGAGGTCAAAATAGTTGAACTAGGTAATATGTGTGTAGGTTTAAAAATCAGGAGGACGTTTTAACATTAGTCCGAATGTCATGTTCAGCTGAGTCCAGCATGAGACCCACTGTCTTCACAAGGGACAGAGTTGTAAATTAGGATACTCGTACACAGATTTAGGTAAAGAAATGCCAAAATTGATTTAAAAAAAACTGAATTAAACTATTATGACCTTGTTGACTACCTGGATAATTGAGCTTGAAACGATGCTACATTCTCCTTATGCTACTTTGAATGGACTTTTACTAAGCCTCAGGATGACTAGCCTAACTGCTGAAGTCCTGAGAGATCCACCCCCCCAAATCCTCTGTTACTGACAGCCTGAGGCTAACCTGATTTCTGTAGCTATGCAAATCATCACCATTGTTACAAGACAAATCTGCTGTGGTAAAGGCCATCCCTCCCTTCATTCTTCCCTTTAAGCACAACCGTGTCACTGCTGGATGACCAGGATTTTGCTACTGTAAAATTTGAGAGATATTTACAGTAGGATTAATAACATTTTTTCCAGGCTTTCTGGATGGTTCAAGGCAGCTGCGGTACATTAGACTTTGGTGTAATTTAACCCTTTGGGTTGTTGAGTTGTAAGCCTGATCAATTATTTTATTTTGTTTTACATTTTCTGTGCCGATGGGAGAAGAAAGCTCTTACTGAAACACAGCCAAAATAAGAAATACACACACACACATGCGCGCGCGCGTGCGCTTGTTTCAGCATTCATATTCATTGCCAATGAGAGATATACAACACAAATCATTATATTTGACAGACCATCATGTACGCATGTCACAAAAGAAGATGCACACACTCTAGGCCTAGTCAAGTCAATGTTATTTGTATAGCCCATTATCACAAATTAAAGATTTGCCTCAGTGGGCTTTACATTAACACATCCTGTCCTTGGCCCCACACATTGGATAAGGAACGACTCCCTTGAAAAGCCTTAACAGGGAGAAAGAATCAGAAGAAACCTCAGTGAGAACACCGGGGAGTGGGATGTTAACCATGTTGAATTTGTGTAGTGTAAAAACATTAACATCAAATCTGTCAGGACGACACCAAAGAACCACACACATTGCGCCTTGAACAGGCTTATGTCCAGGCCTAGCCAATAGGAAAATGGTGAGCAACCCATTTGAAAATTGATTAACCAACATCTATTCAAAGCACAACACGTCACATCACAGGTTGTTGACAGCACAAGGCCAACATGGTACTACATGATGCACATCCGTATCATGTTTCACAACACTGTACTTCTAAATCTAATTTCTTCTGGTTACTTGAGGAAATGATTTTGAGTCCATGCATTCTTCATACCACTATGCTATGCACAGTACGAGTCAGAATAAATGTGTGTTTTCTGAAAAAAATGTGAAATTTGTGAGCATTGATGCAAGCCTATAACCGAGAGGATAGTTGAGACAGAGGCAGGAAAGGCATGGGAGAGAGAAGGGCTGACATGCAGCAAAGGGGCCAGGTCGGATTCTGACCTTGGCCACTCTGGTAAGGACTCAGCCTTATGTGGTATGCACTCTACCAGGTGAGGCACCTTGAAATTTGCACAAGAATTTAAGCATGCATCTATGTAACTACAGTGCATATTCTATCATATTAAAGAAAATGCAAAAATTACTCTAGCCTAACAAGTCATCAGTGATCTTACTCATCAAATGAGATCATCAAGTCACAGAAGTGATACTGATTATAACACATTTAGCACACTGCTAAGTATGTCTACAATTTTACAGATACTGTATAATCCTGTCAATTGTCATGAATCATATTTAAAGTATGTGCAAGACTGTCATTTTCCAAGACTGACTGAATGCTTAGTCAACAACAGCAGACACTGAGTAATTCAAGAGGAAAGAATAGCTGACATTTATTAATGGGAAAATCCCATTTCCAACATCCAAAACTAATCTCATTCTCAGGGAGGACAGCTTTGTGAGGTTGGGAATTTAGCACTTTCATGAATAACCAAGTAATGATTGAAGCATGCCATCGACTTTGGTTTAGCAATAAAATACAAAACTGGTTCCACACAGCATTCTTGATATGAAACATTAAATAAGATGCACTGACGCACAATGATAGAGCAAGCACTGTCACACAGTTCTTTAATTCGGCATTTTCTTGTTTGTGCTGGGAAAGTTATACTAGATGAGGTCTCCCGCTTCTGAACATTTCACGGAAGGATTTGTGACAAGTATTCTCACTGCAAAATATTGAAAGAGAAAAGGTGACAAAAGCCCCCTCCTAAACCAAACATGCCCAATCTTTGAATTTGCAGGCCTTGCTTCAATGCACTGTACAATTCACACGGCAACATAGTGGGATCCTTGCTCAGTAGAGTAAAAGGGTAACGCACCAGACAATAGCCATCTGTATGACCTGTACCACAGCGTGGCCTGTGGGTGGAAAGACTAACCTCTAGAAAACAGTAGTTTGAAAGCCAACTCACCATCGGCAGTTGTAGTGGCAGGAGCATACAGGTTCCCTGAGTCAGTTCTAACTAAGAATGAATTGGGGCCAAACTCATCTTCAGAGTCAGAGTCCTGGGCCGGCTGAGCCGCACAGTTACCTAGCAACCTTCCCTGGCTCTCATTGGCTGCAAGGGAAGGGGGAGGGTATGGGAGCTGCTCAACAGGGGAGGAAGAGGCAGATGAACAATGCAGCGGAGGACCTGTGGACCACAAACAGAAACAGCACATGGAGGGGAGGGGGATGAAACACACCCAATCACGACAACATCACAAAGGATCAGAAGACACACATGCAGAACCTAACTCTGACATATCAATGAACAAACGGGGAAATGTCACGAACACATCTGCCTTTTTTCGCATCTGCCACCTCACCCCCAGCTGGGAGGAGCATAAAACTGTAAATGACTTTGAGGCAGTAGAGAGGGAAGGCTAATGGTTGAGGAAGACTTACAGGAATCAATTAATAGAGATAGATTACTAGAAAACACTATTGTTGAATGGGGCGGCACAGCTCAGTGGGTAGAGCGGTCGTCTGGCAATTAGTAGGTTACAGGATCGATCCCCTGTCCTGCATATAGCATGTCGAGGTGTCCTTGAGCAAGACACTGAACCCTTAACTACTCCCCGAGCGCCATACGTTGGCAGCTCACTGCTCCTATATAATAGGTTAGGTCAAAAATGCAGAGAAATCTAGATTTCCCCTTGCGGGAATGATAAGGGAATTATTCTATTCTATTCTTCTCTTTACCAAAGGACGGTTTGGGGCGGCATAGCAAAGTGAGTAGAGCGGTCGACTGGCAATCGCAAGGTTAGACGATCGATCCCCGGCCCTGCATATAGCATGTCGAGGTGTCATTGAGCAAGACAAGACACTGAACCCCCTAACTGCTCCCTGAGTGCCATATGTCGGCAGCTCACTGCTCCTATACAATAGGATGGGTTAAAATGCACAGAAATCCAAATGTCCCCTCGCGGGACTGATAAGGGAATCATTATTTATTTATTTATCTTTTTTTATTACATTTTTTTAGGAAGAGAATGAGTAATAACAAAGCTGTAGATTGCTTGTGTCCTCCTAGACAATCCACACTAAGATATGTACACAGTAAAGGGCAACTTGAGATGGTTGACCAGCAACTATCTTTCAAATCCAACGAGCTTTAGATTTTTCATTGCAATCACATCAGCTAAAATGCTGGCCAATTCCACACTTTGGCTGACTACAACAACTACTCAGACACCCGTCAGCACTTAAAAGAAATTGGTATTTTTGGCAATAATATAAATATCATAAGGCCCAAGATGTTTAGTTTGCATTGTGCACTTGTGGAACGGCTTGCAGCTCTGCCAGGCAAATAATCCATCCCATTGGAAACCTCTGCATTGGGTTTCAGCTTCTTCAACAAGTAAAATAAGGATAATGGATTCCTTCCGTGCGCGGAAGTTCATTCAAATAATGTAATTGATTTGATCTATACTTGCTTGCTGTGCATACCAATCATACGACTGACTATGTATCAACTGCTACTCATACTTCATTATACACCACCTTCATCTGAGGGCCTATTATATGTTTACTCATGCTGTCATAGAATTTAAAATCTCTAGTGTTCTATGAGTGCATTACTTTGGTTACAACAGTAGGACATGCTGCCAATAATAAAGCAATCAGGAAGGTGCTTTCACTGTCATTCCATCATATCAAAATAAAGGCCATTGATTTGCATCTAATTACTACAGATCTAGTGATTTTAACAGATCCACCATAGCTGAAGCACAAGCAGCCAATGCCCACTGCCCCGTAGGGTCACAGTATGCGCTTTCACTATACTTCACACTACACAGCTCATTTCTCTTTGAAATCCCCTTATGCAGGCACAGTAATGGGCACTCAGGCACGTTGTCCATGCTGTGGGTTAATGGCTGTGGCAATGCTGTGCCCGAGTGTACAGCCTTGTGTGCACCCAAGACAGACACCCTCAGAAGAGATCAGTGTTAGTTATTCCTTTGCTCTACTGAAATCTCCTGAGACACTACATTTATTCCTAAAATAACTGAAAAGGCTAGCATCTACCACTGCAAAAGACAAAAGCCGACACTCAGCTCATGTTACTCTTATCGAAGTGGGACCACATCAAACTGAGCTGCTAAAGATCTGAGACTAAAAGCTGCAGCATTTAGCTGGGAAGGTTCGATTCTACAGAGAAGACCAAAAAAAAGTCATTTTTATCATCTTTAAATGTGGCAAAAAGCCATAAAGTAAAAGGGACAAAGGTAGACGTTGTCAGGAAATGTTGGTCCTACACACAACGGTTTCTTTGTCTTACGGTGTTCTATTAATGCAGGCTTGTGCAGCATGTACCCAAGCTCTGTGCGCCAACACAATCATTCAAGGAGCCTTAATAGGCGAGGAACTGCAGTGTGAGACGGCAAGAGAAGTTTCTCTGGCTGACAGGGTTGATTGCCTTCGCCTTTACACGCTATATTATGACCCCAAAACAGAACCTTTAGTTAGAAGCCCCACTGACTATCTGCGCCTGTGTTTCTACCTGACAGCTGGTCCCCAGGGGCGTGCCCTTCACGCCTTACCAATGACTGGCTGGTTAAAGACTGACTGCGAGCACACCGCAGACCATTGCCCATCTCTATCAAATGCTTTTATCTACTGAAAAGTAATTAAATGACTGGATGAGCAAATTGGTGAGTGTGACCTGCAGGTGGGTTGAATTACCGCTGCCATGGTAACCTTTGGTACCACACCTTCAACGAGAGGACCGGATGCTGCACGTAGTTTAATTTGTATTATTCTGAATATCTTGACAACAGAGAGAAGTTTTTAAAGTCACAATTAGTCCCCATGCTGTGTGTGTATGTGTGTGTGTGGGGGGTGGGGTGGTAAGGATTTGGATGGAGTGTAGGGGAATAAGGCTGGATGCCCTTCCTGACACCTCGCAGTGGCTTCGAACCTACAGCCTCCGGCTTAGCAGTTCTCAAACCACACGCTCTACCACTGAACTATCATGCCTCCAAATATCTTGAAAACCAGGAGTGGGTATTTTTCTACTAGTCTCAAAGTATTTTTGCTTTTGGAAAAGTTGTGTTCAGAGACTGTAAATGCTGTTGGCTAGTGAGATTTTGCTAGAACAGCTATTCAAAAGCCTTTATTATCAAATGCTATTAAAATTTCTGTTTGTGTAACGTGTGGATCTGGTCCACCTTAATAAGAATGAAGGATATTTCAGTGTGAGTCTGGGTGTTGATGTGTTTGCTTACATCTACACAATGCTTTATAGAACGGAAGTTCCTCGATTTTACTGCTCATGTGAATGAGTGAAAAAATAACAGTGGCAATAATAAAACACTGTGTGAGGTAGCAGATTATGAAAATCTTGTCAAAAAATCTACCACCTGAGGAGAGCGAGGGCGGCTTCCTCCACAGCTCAGCCTCGACTACTCACAACAAACTCTTTTTTTTCAAAGCTACTTGATTGTGCACAGACTTCTGTGGGCGTGGGGAAAAAAAACTTTTCACCACTAAATCATTCTCTACAGGTTTTTCATTATCATTATTATTGTCTGTTCCCAATCGGAGCCTTTTCCTACATTACAAAACAGTGTTGCGTTGGTGAATACAGAAAATAATAGAAATATTGGGTCAAGCTCTGCTCAAGAAGACTTTTGCAACACACATTACTATCTGACATAAACTGGCTAGTGCAGTGGTTAAACATGTGACCTCTGAGGTCCTGGAGTCATATCACGAACCAGTAGGCCAAACCATCATATGAGAAAGGAAATGCATGGTCCTGAGAGTGCGTGAAATGGGCCGGTACTCAACAGTACTTAGTGGTGGCACTTCTGACTTTTCTCCACATGAGTATCTCTTATTGAGTACTAAGACTTGTTTTCTTTAAGGGACCATGTGCAGCTTTATACTTTCTCACCATTCATTGCAATGCACTTCTTTATGGCCTCAAACCAATTTGCATCTGCAGTTCCTGCATGCCCTTTTTTTGATGGTAGGAGGAAATTGGAGCACCCAGAGGAAACCCAGGCAGACACGGGAGAACATGCAAACTCCACAGAGAAGGGACCTGGTACAGGATTCAAACCAGTACCTTCTTGCTGTGAGGCAACAGGGCTAACCACTGCGCCACTATGCCACCAAGAGAAAATATTTCCTGGTGAATCTAGATAAAGTTCATTTTTTGTGTCATGATGAGATCCCATGTTGTGGGGTGGGTACGGACCTAGATGGAGAGTGGTGGATTAAGACTGGATATCTTTCCTGACACCCAACAGTGGGGATCGAAACGACCACTCATGGGTTATGAATAATGGTGTCTAAATATGGATCCCCAAACACCCCTTTAACTGCATCTCTGTGTAAATAAATAGTTTGCTTAACACCAATAAAACAATGCTGACAAGACTCTTGTTAAAGTGGATTTAAAAATAAAAAAACAAAAAAACAACAACAGAGGACCAGGAAACTTTAGCTACTGATGAGGGTTCCCTCTGAACACTGCTACCACTGTTACTGTGCTGTTAGTTACTAGCTGTAGTTCCCATCTTCATTCAAAAGCATGTGGAGAAAGTGCATTACCTTCAATATGCAGACCTGTGTGTTCACTACAATATTCACCACAGACTGGATAACCTTCAACTATAGGTTGCATGGGGCATACATCTGCTTTTATCCAATGTGTAATGGCAAAAAAACAACAAGTATGACACAGAGCACTGAGGGCCTGCATGTTTTCAGACCTGAGCCAATGCAACAATGTAAAGAAGTCAATTTTTACATGTCAGGATTAGTCCTCACGATATGGGTGTGGACAAGGACCTAGATGGAGCATGTGGGATTAAGGTCAGATGCCCTTGCTGATGCCCTCCACTGGAATCAGATCTGCAACGTTCAACTTGTCATTTCCTGAAGTGCACGCTCTACCACTGAGCTACCATGGACCGCTTTGCCAATGCAACAATGTAAACAAGTTAAATACTATTCTCATGCTCTCTCTTTTGTCCCCTCTTTGTTCTGCCATGCCATGCAAGAGCCATTATAGCAAGAGGGATGTTGATTTATGAGAAGATAACAGAAAAATTTAAATACGTTTTCATTTGATTTCAAACACCGTAAGTCAATGTGACATTTGATGTGACTGCATCATTGGAGCTGAAAAAAATGCAGTCTTTCCCATGCATTACAGACTTCCCTTTGGTATTCATTCTCCTCATCTAATCTAATGTATAGGCCAACACATTTTCAGCTGGTTTTATTGTAGCATATATGCAATATTATATTGTATATGCAATCTAATTTATAAACCAAATATACTTTTATGTACACAATGGAAAAGTGCATGTCATATATAGTGCATGCAATGTATATAATGAAATGCATACAGGAATACATTTGAAATGGGATATATTACCAAGATACAGATAGATAAATATATCCAAGAAACATGCTCATGTCATGCAACTGCTTGACTAGATTACCGACATCATTATTCCAATTCATTCAAAGCATGGACGATGGTTCAAAGACTTGAATATAAATTCATTTTTTAAATTATATAAATTGATGTTATCTTTGCCATTTTGCATTTGGGTTGTATTATAAAATGTTCCCTTCAGCGAGATTTGTCATTTGTGTGGTATGCACTGGTGAAATATTTGCTCCAAACTATCTCCCAGCAGTGATGTTGCATTCCCATTTTGATGCAACTCATGCACGTCCCAAAAAACAGCCACCGTTCTTAGGTCTCATATTGCTTCAAAACTCAGAGAATAGCGGCAAAATCAATGCAGGTTTTAGCTTGTTATGGGCACACTACAACAATCCCGACAGCCTTTGTATATTACATCACTGTGATCAATCTGTCTGTCTGTGTGTTTGTAAGATAATGAGAGCTGTGTGTGTGTGTGTGTGTGTGAGAGAGAGAGAGAGAGAGAGAGAGAGAGAGAGAGAGAGAGAGAGAGAGAATCAGAGTGAGGTGATTCAGAGAATGATGGTATGCACATGAATATGGGATTTCTGTTTTCACAAAATGTCTTAGTTTACAAAACATTGATTGAATGAATAAATTTGAATGAAAATGGAATCAGGTAGACATAATATAATTTGTGAGAGGAAAATTCAATGTACTGAGAAAAGATGAAGCAACAATGCTCTGCATATTACATTCATGGAATCCAAGTCTCAAATTCTCCTTTTCTCCTAGCCCAACCTACTCTTGTTGAATTTGCGTCCAAGAGCCGAAGCTAGACATCAAAGATCAAAGATGTTGTTTTCAAAAATGCACAACACGGTGCACAAGCTCTGGCTCTAGCTTACTCAATTGAGCTGCCCACCTCAAAACAGAGAGCTGGGTGAGGCGAATGCATGACTATGGTGACAACAGGAATTATCTGCTTATCAAGGACAACAACTGGGTGAGTGGCATCTAGAAAATATGCCGTGTAATCCAGATGAGCACTAGAAAAACCTAAAACAACAGCAATTTTTCAGTACTGTCAACTGATGGCCTGGCACACTCAGAACACACAGAATCGATTGAGAACCTCACTCATCATCAACCTGCTACTGTGGTCATAACACGCAGCTCATGTTGGGTCTACATCTCACAGCAAACGCATCAGGCGGTGGTGGTGGTGGTGGTTTCCCACACACGTGTGTACTGGGTAGTTTGTATCCTAACTGGGACCAAATGTCCCTATTGGGATAAAAAAAATCTAACAACACTAACCTTGGGGGGAAATTCTATAGGTCATCATCAGAAAACGCTCTGTTCCAGGGTTAGGAGTCACAGGCCACTGTCGTTCAGTGGTAAAACATGAGCTTCAGGAACTGATGAGGCAAAGACTGCAGGTTTGAATCCACTGTGGGGTGTCAGAAAGGGCATCTGCTCTTAATCCCCAAGCTCCATCTAAATCTGTGTTCACCCCCACAGCCTGGACTGATTGTGACATGTAAAACAGACCTCTCAGTTGGCTTTAGGGCTAAAATCAGAATTAGGATTCAGTTAAGGCAAGGGTTAAGGTTAGCCACGTAGTTATGATATTTAAGGTTAGGGTTAAGGGAGTCACCACAGGTATAGGGTGACATGGTGTTGGTATGAGTGTGTGTGTGTATACACGAGTGTGTGTGTGTGTGTAGAGCACCACCCTGCTGTTGTGGTGAAGCTTGCATGTACTAACAATCCCAATGCTTGGAGCTTGCCTCCTGGTAAGGTCACCCAAGGCAGAAAGGGTGAGGTACAAGGCAAAATGCAATCCAGTAAAGACCACAACGGCGGAACGGGTGTAACATGTCTTCAGATTACAACAGCAGTGAAGGCGGATGGAGGCTGCAACAGAGGGTCGTCCCCAATCATCTTCTTCATGCCATTGGACTCTGGCCACCTCCTGCCAAGGACTGTGTGGTAGCTGCAGGTACATCAGCCTCTCCATGTAAAAGCTGTCATGTGCAGGCGTCCCCTCACAAGGATACCCACAGGATCTAGAGGGACAGTCATACTCTATCCCATATGACTGCCGGTAAATAATACATGGTAAATGGACTTGTTCTTACATAGTGCTTTTCTAGTCTGACGACCTCTGCAAGCGCTTAGCAATGAATGCAACACATTCACCGAGCTACGCGGTACGAACCCGCAATGCCTGATTCCCTGATGATGATGGTGTGTGTGTGATAAGAATGTGTGCAAATGTATTATTTAAGGAAGTCTAGAATGTTGTCTCCTACATGTTAACAAAAGCTTACCAGAGGAGGTTGTTCTTTGAGTTTTGCAACCGATGCAGTTGGTTGGCATTTAAAATTATATAATATATAATGGGGCAGGCATATTGTTGCTATTATGCATCACAATTTTGTCCGTTTCCTGTTTTAAATATCCACAGGCCACTGTAACAACATAATTCATGATGCAATTCACGGATGCACTTTTTCCATAGAAAGTGAAAAAGAAAGCAGTTGGCTTTAAAGGTACATCTAGCAAGACAAGGGTAAGACAAATAATAGTCTATTAATTAGACTCTTTTGGCCCAAGAGACACTTTGACCTACAAGCTTCTTTAATTGGACATTAAATAGCCTCTACATTACTATAGGACATCGTCTCTGTTGAGTACCTTCTGACGCCCTGGTGCCTGAATGTAGCGGGTGTGTTTAAAGTGTGCAACACAAAATGTTCACAAGCTGGGATCAAGTTGTCCTGGAAATGTCTGGCAATACAAAGGTTTAAGACTTAGTAAACCCAAGAAAAGGGGGTTGATGCTCTTTTATGACTTTTTTTTTAATGCCGACTTTCTCCGCGGCAGTATTTGAGCTCTGCCATGACTGATTAAGCATGGCCGCCAGCATATATTACTGCTCTTGGTTTGGATTTAACATCAAAGACTGGGCAGAGGAAATGCTGGTACTGCCTTTGTGCAACTGAAAGTGTTGGGAATTCGACTGCTTCGTAAGTACAAGGAAAAAAGACCTGTGGTGGTGGGTTTATTCTGTAACTGACAAACTTGGAATGATCAGCTACTTACGTAATTCTCAAAAGAATGGTTTTTATTTTCAATTCATGTCTTAAAAGGGAAACGACATGCAGAAATATAGGCCCAGGTGTTCGCCAGCTGTTAGTGAGGATTTAAGCTTTGAGGTGCCAAAAATTAAAATTCCATCCATGTTTAATGCCTGGTAAAAAATAAAATAAAAATGCAGCCTTTAATGATGTCCCGTTAATTTTTCAAACAAAATTTCCAAACATTACTGCAGACTCACATGTGGGGGCTGGAATCGCCCATAGGTAAAGTGTACGCTTCAGGAAATGACAAGACAGAGGTCACAGGTTTGATCCCACTGTTGGGGATCAGGAAGAGCATACAACCTTAATCACTCAAACTCCATCTAAGATAATGTCCACCCTCACATCATGGGAACTAATTGTCCACATAAAAAATTACCTTTTACAGCAAATTTATGTACTCTGAAACGGCAAACATCCACAGCCACTCTATCATATGGTTGAGTTCACGCCAAAGTGATACAGGAAGCCTGTTGGTCTATCTGCAACATTACAATATATCCTAAATGTTTGCCATGGATCTAACACAGAATCATATCGTCTAAACTGTGGTGGCTGGCAGCATGTTGCACAGTGCCAAGTCGTTAGCACTGTTGCCTCACAGCAAGAAGGTCCTGGGTTCAAATCTAAGGCTGTCTCAGCTCCTTTCTGTGTGGAGTTTGTATCTTCTCCCTGTATCTGAATGATGTTCCTCCAGGTGCTCCAGTTTCCTCCCACCATCCAAAATACATGCATGTTAAGGTTAATACTCCTGCCTGTGACCCTGACCAAGTTAATAGGAAGAAGAACTGGAGTTGGTCCCCAGGCATTGCAAATCTCACTGCTCCTATACAATAAGATGGATTAAATGCAGAGAACATATTTTACTGGATATATCTACAATGACGAATGATAAAGGGTCTCCCTAAACAGTTCAGAACGAGGCTTCAGGTCATTCACTGCTGAAATGCTGAAGTTATTCAGCATTGAAACGTGAACTCACTAGTTCAGTAATCTCACTGTGTACAGCAGGTGCAGATAATCATATTCTACAGCAGCACATATATTAAAACAATGGACAGCTGTAACTCCATCAAAATATTAGCAGGCAGCACAGCACATGATTCTCAAGCCTATATTTGGCCCTAGGCCTAAAACAATTTCTTTTCTTTTCCATTCTAAACATAATGGTATTCGTTTCCATGATTTTTCTTTATGTTCTTGGCTACAGTCCTTCTCTACTTTGTCTGCTGAGTGTTGCTCATAGTCCCCTCCCTGGATAAGGAAAAAGAAATGGTCTAGACATTAAGGCAATGTTAGTAAAAAAACAACAACTTTGGTGTGTGAT
>OMLC01055793.1:0-20687 GCA_900302585.1 Regalecus glesne
GATCAAACCACTAATCTCAGATAACTAGACCTCCTCTATACTGCCTACTGAGCTATACCACCCCATATATCTATGTGTGTGTATGTATAAATATAAAAAGGTCCATAATTACAGGCCCCATAATGTGGGGTGGACACGGACCTTGAGGTATCAAGGCCAGATGGCCTCTCCAATATCCCACAGTGGGATTGAATCCACGATGTCTTGTTCATCATTTCTTCACGAGTGCACGTACCACTGAGCTGCCATCGCGCGCGTACGTGTGTGTGTGTGTGTGTGTGTGTGTGTGTGTGTGTCTGTGTGTGTGTGTGTGTATATATATACATTTATATACACATACACACACACACACATATATGTGTGTGTGTGTATTAGAAATTGTTGGTTCAATCCTGGCCCCTGCAGGGCAGAAGACATGTTTAAGTGCACTTGAGCAAGCCATTGAGCATTGAATCCCAAACTGCTCCCCAAGCCGTGTGCTCGGTGCTCCTAGCACAATAGGATGGGTTTAATGCAGAGAACAAAATCCACCAGCTTGTGTCATGGGGTAAATAAAACAATTCTATTATCTATCTATTTATATATACAAATGTAAACACACACACTCACACGGAGGTTTGTTTATATGCATGTGTGTGTGAGTGGGCAGGTATGCAGTATGTATGTTCACATCTCCATGGGGGAATGATAACCATCCGGTGTGTGTGAGTATCAGGTGCGAGTGTGGGCATAGTGTGTTTGTTTGCATGGGGGTTATATTTGTGTAGGTGTGTGTTTAAGGGAACATATGTAATTGTAAAGGAAATACGGAGAGAGGGTGTAGAGGATGGAGAGAATACTATATGTGCCAGATAGACAAAAAGGAGAAGACAACAGACGGTGAGAAGGAGAAGGGGGAGGGAGATGGAGTAAAAAGACCAGAGCGAAAGATCAGTGAGAGGGAGGGCAGAAGAGAAAGGGGGAGAGAAGGAGATCATAAGGAGAAAGAGAAGATGTGGAAGGAAGAACGAGAGGGCGTTTAATGAGGGGGGGTAAGAGAGAGAGAGGGGGGATTATATCTCGAGTCCCCCCCCCCTCCGCTACCTCTCCAGGCCTGAGAACCAATCCATGGTGCGTGACAGTGGAGGAAGCTCTTAATAATTCACATGATATTGATTTAGTTACCTTACTTACTCTTCTCCTCCCACGCCCTGGAGAAAATGCCCACCTGTAGGCTCTGCCTTCCCACTGATGCAGAAATCACAGCACAGCCAGGGCGGGGGTCAAACACACACACGCGCATACACACACGCACATACATTCTTGTACTTCTGTCTTTATGAGGACCCCTCGTTGGCTATATTCATTCCCTAGCCCTGAACCACTATAACTACATGTATAACCTCAGCCCATACCCTGGGCCACGGTACGGTACACCAGCTGCACTGCCAAGAACCAGAAGGACTTTGTTCCAGGTGGGGAGATTGACTCAGAACATTGTGACAACTGTGCTCCCACACCTGGATGTAGTGTCTGCTAACTGTCCACATAGGGACAGCATGGCTCAGGAGGTAGGGGGGGTCATCTAGTCATAGGGGGATTGGTGGTTCGACCCAGACCCCTGCAGAAAGCTTGCGGAGGTGTCCTTGAGCAAGACGCTGAACCCTCAACCCCCCCACCCCGGTTGCTACGGCTGCTCACTGCTCTTATGCAATAGGACAGGCTACCTGCAGTGACACTAATTATCTTTGTTCCATAACAAATAAAGGAAGATTCTTCTACAAGAGCCTGGCTATATAAGTTGGGACCCAACTCACCCAGGTCACAGTCTGTTTGTTCCTTTCCCATCAGGGAAGCGATATAGGTGCAATCTAGCAGACTGGAGAACAGCTTCTTTCCCAGAGCTGTAGCCTCCATCACCCCACAACCTCCCGTAGCCATGGGCGACTGAGGTCTTCACCATGCAAAAGTGCATTTTATCTTTTTTATGCAGATGGAGGACACCGCTTCTAATTTGTCGTCCAATACCATCTTATACTTGCCTCATTCAAGTACCTTATTTGATTAGATAGAGGACGCTACCTCATTATTCTTACACACACATACACTTTACTTACCTCATTATCATTGTGTATTATTGATCTTGTTTTGATCTCATTTTTTAAATTGCTGCTGATTTCTCAGTTAACAAACACAACATGCCTACAATGACAAAGTGTCTCATCCTTAACCTAATCCCTATTCTATCCCAGATACTTACCCTTAAATCAACCATTAGAGAAGTGCCGGCTGGACAAAATGTCCTCATTTTGCAAAAATAAGTATTTACTCTGTTAGTTAAAAACTCCTATTGCTCTTCACACTTATAGAATTACAGGAACATGCATGCACAGACACCAGGTAAGCAAGTGCGTAGACACACCGTGAGAGGGAAAGGGAGGATGTGTATTGAAGAGTGAGAGAGAAAAATGCAATCAACTTGATCATCTTGAACTAACCTGAGTATTTCTGATACTGTACCTGTGTTACCAGCTCCATCAGAGAAGAAGACGTCCATAAAACTGCTGCATCAAGTGTGGAGCTTTCCAAACCAGGATCATCTTTGTAGCTGTAGCATGGCAACGGTTATCTTTTAACAGAAGAAGAAGGTTTCCTAACGTGTCATTGTACATGCATACAATGAAATATGTTCTCTGCATTTAGCCCCATCCTGTTGTATAGGAGCAGTGAACAGCTGCAGCACCTGGGGACCAGTTAGGAGTTCAATGTCTTGCTCAAGGACACTTCAACATGCATTCAACATGCAGAATTGAACCACCAATCCTCTGACTACTAGATCTATCCATCCATTGTACATAGTAAGTAGAGCTGCACAGACATATAAAAAAGGTGGTGCAATCCTGCACCGCAGCATTCCCGGCCTGCTTAAATTCCTCATCAACAATCAATAGGAAAAAGTGATATTCATGCACGTATTCATTAATGATGTATTCATTAGCTTTGGATGTCGTCTGCCCTTCCTCTGTTCCATAATTAAACGAGCGGGTCCATGTGAGTTGCAGGAGTTGTTCCTGCGGAGAGAGAACCTCTCTGATCCTACTGGCGTTCCAGCAGATATTAAAAAGGCATAATTTACCTAAAGCAATATCAACTTCTTATTTTATCTGTGTCATAACTGCAGAGGGAAGGAGGGCAGACGTGGCTGGTTACTCGGGGGCCAGTTGCTTCATGTGCTCACGGTCATTCAGTGTGGTGGGTTCAGCGTTTAACTTGAGCTCTGTCGCCTCCTGCAGGGTTTTGTTGGTTACAGTACCCAGTTTGATTTTAAGCTGTTGGTGCAATAAGACTTGGTATTTAAAGGGAAAGAAGGATAAGGATTATTTACAAAATACGTACACACACCTCCCTTATGGATATTAGATACATTTATTATTGATATTCAATGCATATAATTACAGACTTGATGGATGGATGGAGAGCGAGGTGCCTCACATTGGAGTTTGGCTGCAGGGGACTTGCAGCACGTTCTTTATCCAGAGACCTTCAGCGATTTGGGCGTCGAGGGTGAGAGGAAGAGGAGAGTCATGGGGTCATAAGCAGTTAGCCATCTGGATTCATGATGGGGTCTGATTAGCCCTGGCTGGGTCACCTGGAGGAGGGTGTATGATGCTGAAAGACTTGAAACATCCGGTGTTCCCAGGAACATCACTGAAGATGTGCCTGAGAACATCTGCAGATGAAGGTATACAGATATTTATCAATTTATATAGGTGCACATGGGTAGTATACCAGCTCACAGTTGTATTGTTTCTTCAAAATGTATCCTGGACCAACTTCTTTCCTGGTCAAGTTATCAGCATATCTTTCTCAGATAGAATGTTATGACATTTCTGCTTGATACTGTTTACATATATTTGGATTTGAAGTGGATTTGAAGGAATCTTGGCCCAGGTTTTACAGAACTGTTTTTCAAAAATTATTATTATCGTGTAGAAAGGCCTCAACAGCATACTTCTCCTGAAGTGGGGGACTGCCACTCCCGTGTGCTGTCTACAGGATTATGATGGGAAACACTATGGTGAGTTTAACAGAACTGCACCACACCCAGCACCCATTGTAATCTCTTTGTCTAGTCGTGCTGCGATGCTTTCTGATTAATTTTATACTTTTCATGTATTTGAATTTAGTATTTTGCATTTTTATTTTTTCATTTTAATAAAATGAAAAATTCATTATGCATCAAATGTATTATTATTATTATTATTATTATTATCATTATTATTGTCATTACTAGTGGCGGTAACAACTGTATCAGCACCAGTAAATGCGGACATTAAAGATATGTAATTTAAAGTCTGTGCTCAAAGGAAATCATTAATGCAAAACCACTGCCATCTGCTGGCCTCACATGTTTAACTGGACCAAAGCTGTTCAAGGGAGATAGCAGAGACTATCTGACAAACACCAAATTTTACACTCCATGGACAACTACCGGGCTTTAATTCTTCAAAAGGTCCTGCACAGCTAAACACACAGCTTTTGAATTTTAAAGTAAGTGAATCAGAAGATAAACACCAAAAATATAATCCTAATGATGATGATGATGATAATAATAATTATTATTATTAAATAACAATAATATTTATAACATGAATAAGAATAGAATATAAGGCTCCACTAATAAAATACCATGTTATAGTTAAGGTCAAGTATGTTTGATAAGAAAAACCTGGAAAGCAAATTCCCTGAATGCACCTGGTATAACACCCAGTCACAGTTGGGGCAGCATGGCTCAGGTGTTAGTGGGTCATCTGGTAATCTGAAGGTCACTAGTTCAATCCCTGGCTCTTTCAGAAAGCACGTTGAGGTGTCCTTGAGCAAGACCCTGAGCCCCTAATCGCTGAGCCCACTGCTCCTACACAATAGGATGGGTTAAATGCAGAGGACAAATTTCATTGTAAGACAACAATGACCAGATAACGTGGCTTTCTTTCCCTTCACTCTGAAATCTCTGCTTGTAATTTGATAAAATTACAGTGTGTAATTGATAAACCTGCGAGTGGTCGAAAGCAAACTCGGCCATTCTCTCCTTACAGCGTTTCTGGGGACTGTCAACAACATCAATATTTAAGAGACCAATGGAACAAAGATACTCCATCCAGGCTACCTCTGGTTTTCCTCCAAACCCTCCAAACATGACTACTTTCACCGCCATCATTCACAAAGCAGAAACTGTATTAGAAAATCCGGACCTTTTTGATCCAAACAGAAAGCAATGAGATGCTTAAACCTCTCTAAATAGACCTTTTTAAACTCCAGACTGTATATTGAATTGAGTGTGTCCTTTTCTGTGCTTTGTGCAGCTGAACACCATTCGGACACAACCAGAAACCCTGACAACACAGCCCGACCGTCAGGGAACCATTCAGGGTCGCCTTTCACTCCTACCCCCTTGCCCGGCCCTTCTCTCCACTGGTCTGAAAGTGAGCCCTGCCGCCTGTCCCCCACCCCAGTGGAAGGATCTCATCCAGGAGAGGGTTTGATTGACAGGTGCTTGTTTTCTCCCTTCAAAACAGTCTCATCTGAAAACGAGGTTGAGTGCGATGTGGTTAGTATTCCTGTTGCTTCCTTTAACCTCTCGTCGCTACGCCGTGACCTTGCATTTGTGTCTGAGGGCTGATGGCCTGTATAGAGTTAGACAAGGAAGAATGTTCACCGAGCTGGTCGGGTTCTTGAAGGGGTTTATTGTAATAAACTCGCCGTACATTGTCCTACTCATTACACGTCATGTTACTGAAGAAATCAATAACATGATGCAAAATATTGATATGGAAAATTATTTTATTGATTTAGATAGTCAATCAGCGATGTTGCCTCACAGCAATAAGGTGCTGGGTTTGAACCCCAGGCCGTCCCAGGTCCTCTCTGTGTGGAGTTTGCATGTTCTCCTCGTGTCTGCGTGGGTTTTCCTCCGATTGCTCTGGTTTCCTCCCACCATCAAAAAGACATGCTTGTTAGGGTTAATGGTCCTGCCTGTGTCCCTGAGCAAGGCAATGGGAAAAAGAACTGGAGTTTGTTCCTGGCTGCTACAGCTGTTCACCGGTCCTATATTATAAATTCTTCAAAATTATTTAATTGCTTCTGCAAAAGAAAAGAAAAAAGTAGTTCGTTAGACCTGCATCCATAGCAACAGTCTGCTCTCCACAGATAACAGCTATATAGGATGCCCGATTTGACCAATCAGAATTGAATATTCAATATGAAGTGATGCAGGCTTGTATTAATGATAGAAGAAAAGGAATCTTTGAACGCCACAGGTTGTGTTTATAATTTCCGGATTGACGTCTGATCATCAGTTTCCTTGCAGCTTTTGACCACTAGCTGTGGCCATTGGGCTCTCTGTTTGAAACATTTGACCTTGAAATGGCTGCGTTTGCAACTGGGAAGAGATAAGAGATAAACAAGTAACAATCCATTCACTGAGTAGAAGAGGCCAGAAATCAAACTGTTGCAGCACCATGTGGTATTTATCACCGTCAAGGATCAAATGCACCGTCATAAACTTGCCCAAATGAAAGGCAACTTTCGCTGGAATCGAATCATACGGCTGCCGTAGAGAGAACGGGCAAGGCATTAGTAATATCTCAAGTGCAGCCCGTCTGTACAGAGCCATGCTGTGAGACTTGACTTTTGGACTGTAGATGTGTACCGGGCATTGAGACCTGCAAAGCTCCCAGTGTGACCAATGCGTTCCTCTGAGCTCAGCTGCTTTTTGAGGATGGGCGAAGCTGCAAAGCATCTCTTAAGAGGCTCTTGGAAACTGAGCCTGAAGGGTTGGAGATAGAGTGAACTAACCGGGCACTTAGCCGCTATATCTGTGGCCAAACAGGGGGACTCCGGGGTCCTACCAATTCCCCCAGCACACACACACACACACACCCTCCTGCAAGAATGCTGTGGTGGGACGTCTGAAGGGCACCAAGACCACCGCTCTCCCTCTAAGCGGTTTAGATGTCCATTGGGCCTGAGCCTGGGTCAACATACACACACAGACATACACACACACACATTTGCCACTGAATGTGCAGTTGATCACCCAACTCTCATATAATAATAATAATGATTCCCTTATCAGTCCCGCAAGGGGAAATTTGTTCTCTGCATTTTTGACCCAACCTATTGAATAGGAGCAGTTAGCTGCCAGCATATGGCGCCCGGGGAGCAGTTAGGGGTTCAGTATCTTGCTCAAGGACACCTCGACATGCTGTATGCAGGACCGTGAATCGAACCTGCAACCTTCCGATTGCCAGGCGACCGTTCTACCCACTGAGCTATGCCGCCCCTATGAACCCAGCCTATTGTTGTGTGGCATCAATGTACTGTTTATAAGGAGGAGAATGTTTGTTTTCTGCTCAGACTGAAGAAGTCACCTGGTGAGTGACGAAACGTTTCCAAATAAACTTCTGATCCAGTTGAACTGATTCACCTCTTTTTGTGATACACACACACACACACAAACGTGATTCTGGCGGAGCGATACAAAACAGATCTGGTAAAACTGAGTAGAGACACCAGGTTGTACATTAAATGTATGTGGAAATATGTCTTTCTGTGTGATTCCTCATCCAAGTCTTACGACGCTGACCTTACTAATATTCTTATTTATTTCCTACATGTGATGCTTGTATGAAAGAAAATAGGAGAAACAAAATCAAATGATAACTCCTTGTTCCCAGCTCCACGGACATCCCAGTTACACATCCATCCATCCATCCATCCGTCGTCAGCCAAAGTCGGGTCGTGGAGTCATGCTGGAGCCTGTCTCACTCCTCATTGGGTGAAAGGCAGGGAGACGGATCGCCATTCCATCCCAGGGCTCGAGCAGTTAAGGGTTCAGTGTCTTGCTCAAGGACTTGGGATCAAACCACCAATCTTCTGATTACTAGACAACTGTCCTACCTCCTGAGGTATGCTGTCCCCGGTTAGACACCGAGTCTAATTTGATGTGGCAGGATAAATGATTGACTGATACAGCTGCCTTGTGATAGAACCCAGCAGGCACCCCCCATGCACAGGAGGTCAGCTGACATCGGGGTGGGGGGTGGGGACCTGCGGATGTAGCTCAAGGTCACAGATCCCCTTTCACACGGCAGGAATAATTGCTTATTGTGTTTCCCGTTGAAAAACAGGACCGTCTAAATGATCACATTAAGCAAATTGGCTCCTTAGATAAGCTAAGCCCAGGGGGTCGTGTTTCACTGTTTTCACAGACCATTTTCAGCGTGGCGTCGGGTGTCCCTCGGCCAGGTGCGTCTGCTCAGCTTTCACTGTATACGTTACGGATGAGCAGGCGATAAATATGAATGACTGATGTGGACATCTTGGCAGGCGTCCTCCCTCCTGCTGAAGTGCCCTTGAGCAGGGCTCATTATGCGCTCCAGGTGAGGACAGTAAGCTCTATCCAATACCCAGCATCTAAGTATTTGAAGTTTGAGTGCAGTTTGTAATAATATAATCTATGAGAAAGCAATCTCTACCATTAATCCACCCTTGGGAAGCAAGTTAACACTGCAAAATGTGATGAGCAGACTTTTAAAAAATCTGTCCAGGGTAAAACTGCTGGAACCTTTCCCAGCACTCATTGGACGAAAGGCAGGGAGAAAGCCTGGAAAGGCCGCCGTTCCATCACAGGGCTCAAGCAGTCAGGGGATTCAGCGCCTTCCTCAAGGATGCCTCGACGCACCCCGAAAGAACCGGGGATTGATCCAGCGACCTTTTGATCACCAGATGACCCACTCTACCTCCTGAGCCATGCTGCCCAGAAAATTTCCTGCTCAGGTTTGTGGGGATTACTTGTCTTTAAAGCACAGACATAGAGAGAAACACGCTAGATGAGTTAGGATGTGAGAGCAGAGATAAAGTCCTCTGCCGAGCTTGTCATTTTCTGCAGTGCAGGATTGAAGCTGGTAAAACAACAGAATAAGATCAGCATCCAAGGTCACCGGTATTACAAACAGCTCTGATAGTTTGAGGCGTAACGGGTCCGACCTTCACCGTCCTGACACCAGTTACAGCAGACACTTTTACATCTCTGAATCCTCTGTGTTAAGGTGATCTAAAGTAACCCCAGTAGAAGAGATGATGTTGATGATGTTGATATGAAGCATTTTTCTCTCCGCCTGCTTTGTGGGTGGTCACTTTTTTCCTCAGCAGTCACCAGCTTGTTGGCTCTAGCATGACTCCGTGGTCTGACTTTGATCACCTACTTGGATGGATTCACGGATGGATAATAAAAACGGAGGGGTTGGGGGTGAATAGGTGGACGGAGGTGGATATGAGAAAGGGAAAGGAAAGCTGTCTTCTTTGGTTATTTACTCCTACAATGTAATTTGTCGTCTGCATTTAACTCATCCTATCATATTGTGGCAGTGAGTAGCTGCAGCGCTCGGGTCGTAGTTAGGTGGGTTCAGTGTCTTGCTCAAGAGAACCGAAAAAATAAGATAGATATCCCTCCAGGAATACCAGACCCCATCTCATCCTCCCAGAGATGCGTGAGATACTCAGGAAACTTCATAGTTGCGTGAATAATTGCTGATATTAGTGAGACCAATAAATCAAAGGTATGCTTACATAAATTGACCAGCAGAGGGAGGTATAAACTTTTGTTTTACCACCAAAAAGAGATTTCTGCTCATTTTCCCTGTGGCAGTGTTAAACCATTGGGAAAGTGAGTCATTTGTACTTATTTCAGAACAAAAGAAATGAGCCTCCTGAAAGGTGAGGGCTGCTGTCCCATGGCAAACATTTGGCTTTCTCCTTTTTCGTGAAGCACACTGTTCCGCAGTGCACAGCCTAAACACTGCCATGGGGGACAGACAGCCTTTATTCATACACAGGATGTTGAGCTCATGGTATTGTTGAGTATTGTATATGATGTTGAGTATTCAAAGCCTGGATAAAACTATGCTCTGTGATAATACTATGCTAATCCTGCAGTGACTTAGGAAAACCCAACGGCGTCCTGCCTTTATCACCACAGAGGCACAACTCGCCACGTGTTGGTTTTCTGCAAAAAACCCGTGGCTTATCCGAGGACCTGAAAACGGACTCGGAAGTAAGATCGCATCCCATTGTCAGGGCTCCGAACGACTCCCCGCTCCGTGATGTGATGTGATGTGCTCGACTTTGGCTCCCGCTGAATGAGGCCAGCTGTGTCTGTAGGTGCCCTATAAGAGAAACCGAACCCTGCTGCTGTTGCTGTGGCTGCACGAGTCATTGTGTAAGTTTGTAGGACACATCTATAGTTTCCCTTGCCCTGGATAGCCAGTGGCCGAGATACGGGCTCCTGTTACACCCGGGGTCACGTAAGGTGTGCCACTGACCTCATCCCATCGGCTGGTAACAACACCCATTAATTCCATTTAGTGACGTCATGGGAGCTCCTGCAAACCGAGCCTCTATTTTCAGCTGCTTTTCTCCCCTCTGACTGGGCTTGTTCCTGTCCTTGTACTGCTTGTTGCCGGCTGACTTTTTCGAGGGCTCGACCTGAGATCCAACACCCCGCTGCTGCTGCCTCTGGACTCACAGCGTACTGCATCCGAGTCATCCTTTTCAGCCCATATGAAGGTAGATGGTGACATGTGTACTGTACAGTCAGATACTATCCATCCCCCTTGACCTATTCCATATCTGGGGTGCCTGACTCAAAATACCCCAAATACGCTGTCGAAATAATCATGGCAGAGCTCGGACGACTCATCAGAGTTGTGCCAGTGGCATGTAGGTCATACAGTATTCCCAGGGGGTCTATGCTGTGTCTAGTCGTCCAAAAGACAGAGTCTGGGGAAATCCGAGACCCTCTCCGGATTCGTTCCTCTGCAGTACCTGTCTTGATTTATTTATCCTCTGCACGTAACACATACTGAAAGCCCTGGGAAGCTACCGTCCAGCGCCCGGGGACCAACTCCAGTTCTTTTTCCCATTGCCTTGCTCGGGGGTACAGGCAGGACTATTAACCCTAACATGTCTTTATGATGGTGGGGGGAAACCCACACAGACATGGGGAGAACATGCAAAACACACAGAAAGGACCTGGGACAGGATTTGAACCCAGGACCTTTTTGTTGACCAGCAGGGCATCGTGCTGCTGCCCCGGTCTTAGGTTCATGATGCTGAAAAGCGGCAGCGCGGCATGCTGCAGGACAAAGAGCTGAGAGGCCCTCGGGTTGTAGGTTACCATGCATGTCTTTGAGCAGCTAGACTGTCGGGTACCTTTTCAGTTGCCAACTTTCAGACATAGCTTCTCACCGGTTCACTCACCTGACCGAGGGCCTGAGTTACCCATTGTAAGAGTCTAGATGGACCCATATTTTCTCCCGTTTCCTTATGACAGGGCCTTTTCTGCACTCTCATGACCTCCTAAAACATGAGCTATTGCCAGATCCTTTACTTTCGTCCCCGGATCTTGGCCGTCCTGTCTTCTACACAATGTTCCCTGTCCTTGCACAATGAAACACGTCGTGCATGCGCCTCGCCGTAAATCACGACCAGCATTTTGTGGGTTCAGGACATCTCGCTGATATTCACAGGAATTTGAACACGGCCAACGTAAGTTTTAGAGCATCCCTGGGAAAGCATGAAATATTCATCAGCTCAAAGCACTTCAGCGTTCCATATTTTAAGGCCTCCCATTTGATGGGTTGGTGGTGTTGTGTGTCAGCCAATGCCAAACAAAATTGAATTTGGCCTGTTTTGGAAGGCTCGGGGAATCTCGGGGGTGGGGGGATTTAATGCTCTCTGAAGCCTCTCCATCCACAAGGATGTGAACTATGATTCACATCCAACACATGTTGTGTAAATTAGCCTCCATCGGCATCTAAGCATCCCTGGGAATCATCCCTCTGTCCCTTGCCTGTTAACTCCATGGAGGACATCAAGGAGCTGGATGTGGAAGCTGCTTGCAGCCATCCCTCAGTGTTACCAGCCATGGATCAATGGGAAACATAGATCAATAGTCAGAACCAGGTTGTACAACATAGTTTGAGTGGATTACCATATCAAGCTGGTACTCGGGGATGGTTGATGTTCTTGACATGTAAAAACAGACCTCTCTTGTGCATCACTCCAGTTTCAGAGACCAGGGCCATGTGCAGCATCTGATTACAGGGGCAGATTCTGAGAAGGTTTTTGGCAGTGATGGGAGAAGTGGTCCCCAGTGGCAGATGCTAGTAGATTCAAGTTGCCAACCCAATAACAAGGATGGCATGTTTCTACATTTTCATGGCACCACTTTTTAGCACTGAGGAGATGAGGCGAGTACCTTCGAACCGATGAGGATCCAATCCCAGCCGAGGAACAGCTTCAGCCTGATGCCTTTACGAGAGGAGGAGGAATGGAGGAGGAAATCCTGGAGATGCATGATGTATTACCCTGTGGTTCAACTGTGAGAGCCATTGATAAACACTTATATCATCATCAGGCTGCCGTGGTCAGACCACAAAAGCATCCGCAGGCTGACCTGACATGACTCCTGCCCCTAACTGACGGAGGGATGTAAACACAGATGGAGAGAGGAAATGATTGGAGAAAAGAGAAGATGCATGAAATGCATTAGCTGCGGAGTCTGTGAGGGAACAAGTGTGGATATAAATGAAAGAGGAGGCAGGCTGCAGGAGGAAGGCAAAGAATCCTGATACACACACACGTATCGGGCTAGTGAGCAAAATCTGAGGATGATCCACTGATAAAGATCTGACAAGTTGCCACGGCAACCCAGTGCCTGATCTCCCTCAGACTGGCTGAAGCTGGTGCAGAGAGAGGCAAGGCAATAGAGAGAGAAGAATGTAGTGGGAGGGAGAGATATCGCCTCGGTCGACTGACGCACCGCTCTGAGGTTTTGACAACAATACAGTAATGAACAGGAGACATGGAGCCATTGCAAAGGAGAGGCTTGTCAGGCCAGTCTCCTGAGACTAACCTTCTAATTGGCCCAGTGAAGCCATCAACCCCGGGATGTACTGACAAGACAGAGTCACGCCCCCCCCTCTCTCTCTCTCTCTCACACACACACACACACACACGCCATCATGGCAGCCACAGGCAGTCATTCACAGATACATGCTTACACACTTGAAAACACAATGACACATACACACACGCACGGACAGAGGAAAAGATGCATCTTGTTCTCCATGCACGTTCATGACCCTTAATCAGCCATCATGTGAGAACCGGGTGGCTCGGGTGCGTGTGCCTTTCATGGCACCGTACGTGATATGAACTACGCTGGGATTCATTAAAGCCCACACACCGCATTACAATGGGCTGCTGTGTTTTATCTCATGTCCTGCTGTACTGCAGAGTGATGGCAGATGAAACACAACACCCCGTTGTACCGTGGAGGGATGCTGTGTTTTATCTGGTATGTTTTTCATCAAGGAAGAACGAATTAGTCAAAACAACAGACATGGCTCAGGGCGGTGGTCTGGTAATATAAGGTTGGCGGTTCAATCCCTAGCCCCTGCTGAGTAAGACACTGAGCCCCTAACTACTCCCTGAGTGCTGCATAGCAGCTGTTATCACTATTATATAATACAATGGGTTAAATGCAGAGAACGAATTCCACCAGCCTTGGTCATGTGGCCAAAAAAACTATTCTGTTCTATTCCGTCCTATTCTATTCAACTCTGTTCTATTCTATTCTGTCCTGTTCTATTCTGTTCTACTCTGATATCTGTGTGCAATATCTATTATTCTAACCAAAGCTGAACAGGATTACCATATGGAGGAGGTCATCAGATATTAGAGGGAACATGAGTGTTGGATTTAGTCTAAATTGTACTGCTGCATATGTGGAACCAGATGTTGGATTACCAGGATTGACGGTAATTCAATGTGTAAACAGTCTACAGATACCTCAGTCACAGGGTATCCTGCCACCAGTTATTCTGTCAGTCTAATCACGTCCTCTTGTGTTCAATTCACACAAATACAATCCACTCTTTTACAGGGGCAGCGTGGCACAGGAGGTAGGGCGGTCTTCCAGTAGGCGGAAGATTGGTGGGTGACACGTCGACACACTTTCTGCAAGGGCTGGAGATCAAACTACCAACCCTACTAGACAGCCAGCTGTAGTACCCAGGGAGGAGTTGGGGTTTCCATATCTTGCTCAGAAGCACTTCAACACGCTTTCAGCAGGGTCCAGGGAAGCTTTAAGTTTTCTGCAAGTGATACAGCTAAAGGTACATGCATACACATTTGTGAATGTGAACATTTTATTCAAGTGTCCCAGTGAGTGCTGGGACAGACGGATGGATGGATGGATGGATGGTTCGATGGATTTGGATGGATTACAATCCAAATCACATCCATCATAGCTCTTATGAGGCACAGAGTAGAGTTCTGCTGAGCAGGCCCTGCCCTTTTTAAACTGATGTGTCTCCTCAGCATGTGTCGAGGTCCATGGTCTTCTGTGTTCACCCCACATTAGCTAAAGACTGATTCGCGTGAAACCAAGCTAGGGTTAGGGTTAGGGTTAGGGTTAGGGTTCGTGATCTCAGACAAATCGAGGCCAGACGTGAGTAGAGCAGCTTCGTTTGAGGGAAGACCGTGTTCAGAGTTCATCGTGTTCAGATTGAACAGTGTGCAGCATGCCACTGAAACAACGGGGCAGCATCCCTCGGTGGGTGCAGTTTTTAGCCTGCGCTCGGGTGATTGCGGGATCGCTGACAAACCAGAGATGGCACTGCAACATGTCAGAGCTTGTGTCCTGCCCGTTATCATCCAGTGTATCATTTGTTAGTTGACTCCTCGCCTCACAGCCGACAGCAGACAGCGAGTACTCAGCCATGCCAAGGTCTTCCTCTTGGGTTTTTCCTTGAAACGCTATCCATCCACGTCTCTCTCACACTCACTCTCACATTCTCTCCCTCTTGCTATCTATCTTCCACACATGCCTTTATTTGACCTCCCTGAGTCCCAGTCACTCCGTTTTGGCACCTCCGGTCAGAGAACCGCCAAGGAGACAGGGAGACACGTAGGGTGCTACATCGCCGTGATGACACCTCTTTTTGGCAGTGAGCTGTGCCGTCACAGGCGGCTGGCTGTGACAGCAACGGTGACAGGAGACAAAGCCACAGGTTCGCCCGGAGCCACCGGCGGTATCTTGAGGTGACAGCGCAGGCTATCGTTGGCACGCCAACACCCTGTCCCGAGATGCGTCTTTCCCATGAACCCCTGAGCTGAACTGCCCAGATAGCGAGGCTGCAGACGAGAAAAGGTGAGACATTTATCTGTGGCAGGGGCCAGCAGTGGGAGGGGGTGTGGGTGAGAGACGGCAGCACGAAAAACAAATGAAACCCAACGGCCGACTGAGATAACTTTATTTGCCCCTCTCGCTCATCTGTGTTTTTCCCTCCCCGTACGCTCCCACATCACATTCTAAGTGTACCCCAAGTACAATTAGAATGTCCATTACTGATACCACAGAAGAAGAAGAAGCTTTTTTCAAGTGTCCTCATACACACTTACAATGGAATGTGTCCCCTGCAGTTAGCAGCTGCAGCACCCAGGACTAACTCCAGTTCTTTTTCCAACTGAATTGCTCAGGGGCAGGGGCAGCAGTATTAACCCTAACATGCATGTCTTTATAATGGTGGGAGGAAACCCACAAAGACACAGGGAGAATATGCTAACGCCACACAGAAATGACTTGGGGTGGGATTTGAACCCGGGATCGCTTTGCTGTGAGGCTGCCATGCCGCTCCAATAGAGAAAACTAACATTTAGGTTTTGATATATTTATCTTTCTATAACTGTGTTTTGTTCCCTCGGGAACTGCGAGAAAGGGGTCTAGTCCTGATTGCTATTCATGAGATGACCTTTGAGTGACCGGTGCAATCAGGAGGTGGCGGTAAGGGTGGGCGGGGTTTCCTAATTAGATGATTTGAGCGGAAAGGGGAGGCATAGCCCAGGAGGTAGGGTGGCCATCTAGCAATCGGCGGACCGGTGGTTTGATCCCCTTCAGAAAACATGTCAAAGTGTCCTTGAGCAAGACACTGAACCCCTAACTGCTCAAGCCCTGAGATGGAATGGCGACCTGTCCAGGGTGTTCTCCGCCTTTCACCCAATGAGCACTGGGAAAGGCTCCAGCAAGACTCCAAGGCCTGACTTTGGATGAGTGGTCGATGATGGATTGATGGATCCGATTGGCTGTATGTAAAGGATTTGTCACATCAGGAGTACCAGATCAAAAGAACAGTGAAGAGACAATGAACAAGGTGGCGTCTCTTTAACAACTTGAGTGAAAAGGGATGTTATGAAATATTAATGCTCCAATTTCGGCCCAACTTTAAGTGTCATCACATGTCCTTCCTCTCTCATCCCGTACAGCCGGGAGGAGAGATGGACTCCGAGCATCCCACGGCCAGTAACTGTTGTATCGCATTCGACAAATAGAATCTCTGGAAGTAACATGAATCCATCTCCGTCTTTGGGTTATTTCCGCAATATCCGGTTCTGTTTCGGACGTCTGCTTTCTGCATCCCCTGTGATTTCATTCGTTCAGTCGCGAGCTGTTTGATGGTCTGCTTTGCCTGGCTTCCTTTCCTAGCTCCAAGACAGGATGGATACCAAGGAGTGACGGTAACGAAAGCAGACAGACAAAGAGACAGGGGGAGAGAGAGAGAGAAGGAGAGAGAAGGAGACAGAGGGTCATTCCTCAGTGTGAGCAGCCCTTTGCCCCGGAGTGATCCAAGGATTAGGGGCCAAGGCCTGGCTTGGTCCATCTAAATCGCTCCACATACTGAACAGATTAAGCTAAAAATGAGAGAAGTGACCGAGCTGGTAGCGCCAGGCTTACCGGGGGATATTCTCCTCTCAAAAACAATCCCAGTGGCAGCGGCAAGGAGGCTGGGGGCCTGTGCCAGTTGGATGCTTAATCTGGAGAGGAGGATTTTTTGTTTGTGTGTGTGTGTGTGTGATTGTGTTTGTGTGTGTGCTCAATTATGGAGGAAGCGGCTCTCTGGGGTGATGGTAGCCATTGCTGCCTTGACTGTAACACTACTGTTGTTGTCAGAGGATTAATCACCATCGTCGTAATCGTCATTAGATCCAACATGAGCATCATTACAGCCGTTTCTGTCATCATCATCACTGTCCTCATTAATTTCTAATTGTCCTCCTCTCTTGACAGCCTCCCTGTTGGTGTCATCACCACTGTGAGCAGCACCACCAGCAGCCACGTCCTGATTAGCACTGTTAGCTCTCCCAGCATGATGGCTGTGCCGGCATCATCACCCGAGATTAAGGGCGTGATGCTGCAGGATTGAGCGTGAACTGATGAGCCGGATGTCACAGGTTCGAACCCTTAACGCACTAAGCCACATCAAAACGTGAGATGCTGGTGAATGGACTTGTTCTTATACGTGACGTGTGAAAGTGGACCTCTCCGTGTGTCGTGGATGAGCCAGTGCTGCATCCTCCTTGACGCTCCCTGTTTCTCTTTTCCTGTGCTGGCTCTCGCTGCTCGGGTTTGAAGGAGAGCCCGGTGAAGCTAGGGATTCACAGAAACCCACAGGGCGGGTTACGCACGCAGAGAAACAACAACAACAACCCCTGAGAAAGCACCCTGCCTTCTCTCAGCAGTCATGAATGAGACGCTGGTGAGTGGATTATGTTTGTGCAGGGTTTAATCAATGAGAGCTGCACGGTCCGGGGTGCACGCCGCACCAGCCTCAATATGCGGCTTACAAACAGGTGCCCCAGCGTAGTAAAGATCTGTCGCAGCCGTCAGGGGGAATCATTGTTTTGCTGGGCCCCCCCCATGTAATTAACTGTGTTGGCTTTCCCGCCGTGTGGCTGCTCTACTGGGTTAGCTGTCCGATATTGGCCATTACAGCGGTTTTATTGAGCTCTGGAGAGCAGGAGGGCCGAGGTAAATGGAGCACTGGCCACAGTGCTGCTGTGTTGGCACCTTCCCCTGAGCCGTGCACGTGAGAAACAAAACGCGGTTGGATCCGAGTTGCCACACTAACGTCGTAGCCAGTGTGGGTTCTCTGCTAGCGCGGTCGGCCGTATTTGGTGTCTTGGCCACAGCAGCTTGTCTTGTTGCCACCTGCCCTCCTCTCAAGTAATTGGTTGGTAGAGGATTGAATCAAGTGATTTGAGTATTCATTGATCATCCATCCATCCATCCATCCATCCATCCATCCATCGTCAGCCGCTTATCCAACGTTGGCTCACGGAGTCACGCTATAGCCTATCCCAGTGCTCATTGGCTGAAGGGTGGGGAGACAGTACGGACAGGTTGCCATCCCATCTCAGAGCTTGAGCAGTTAGGGGGTCAGTACCTTGCTCAACGACACCTCAACACGCTCCCTGAATGATCTGGGGATTGAACCACCAATCTTCCGACTACTAGATGACCGCCCTACCTCCAGAGCTATGCTGGTCCTATTCTGTGCCCTGTGCCCACAGAGACTTGCTCCAGGACACTCCGTCAGGATGGGCGGGGGCTTTCGCAGAGACATCAGCCTCAGACGAAGGTCCGTCTCCAGATTCAACATGTCACGGGGTTGGCTTTTTCCACAGCCGACCTCTAACCCCGGCTAACGGTGCATCTAACCAGTGAGGCCGTAGGCTAGGTTACACTGTACCTTAATGGCCATCTCCCCTCCTCCACCACATCATCCTGAATGGTAAGAATCCCTCGGGGCAGCCTTTTTAATCACTCCCCAGCTGACGCAGTGCTGGTTTTAATGGGCTTGTTTCCGCTCCCTGTTTTCACATTCGCTCCCGACACGTCACCGTTAAACAAAACTGCAGGAAAACAAGAAGAGAGCATGCAGATTAAAGGCCCTCCCTGCCTGCATATCAATTATTTCCCTCTCTGTCACCATAGCTGCTCCAGACAAACCGGGAAGTTCAGATTATTTTTTTTCTCCACCGTGCTCCAACTGGAGCTTCACGGCAGCCACGGCAGGACTCGCATAACATGAAAATAGTCTTTCAGTGTGGCCACAAGGCAGCTGAAGTGACTGTCTCCCCGAACGTTACAGCAGCCACTTGACTCCGCTCCACAGAAGACGTAGAAGAAGAAACTTTGACAATTGTCTGGGTTTAACTCATCCTGTTGTATAGGAGCAGTGAGCAGCCAGCAGTGCCTGGGGAGCCGTCAGGGATTCAGAGTTTTCCTCAGGGACACCTCGGCACGTTTTCTGCAGGGACCAGGCATCAAACTTCCGGTTACTAGTCGACCGTCCTACCTTCTGAGCCACGGCACTCCTCGACTGAAGCAGACATCAGAACCACTGTAAATAACTGTTTTTTAGAGAGCCTGAGACCCTCCACGGTCTTTCACCGTGAGGGTCCATATCCCCTTTGCACTGTTTGATAACCAATCAATAATTCATGGCGGTGTTTGCTGCGGCACCTCTGGGCTGAAACCTGATCCCCGTCTCTTATCGCGGATGATTAAAAGTGGCCTCTGAAGAAACGTACAGCTTCTATTTATAGCCATCTGTTCTCATAAGCCACCGAGCCCCCTGGTCAAAGGCATCGAGGAAGCCATCCTGTGGAAACACAGTGAAACCAGAGAGGAGCCAAGTGCCCTGGTGCTTTAAAGCAGGGGTTCTGTGTCTGTGTGTGTGTGTGTGTGGGGGGGGGGTAGAACTGAACTCCCCCCTGTAAAAACTGCTGAACAGCTCAAACTGAACCTCTCACTACACACTCAAGATCACCAAGTCGCACACCACAAGTGCAACCCCCTGTGTGGTACCAGAATTGTGAAATCAAAGCTTTGGGTGTACACATCACCAATGCATCAACAGCCATCCATCTGTCCATCCAATCATCTGTCCAGCCGTCCATCGTCAACCACTTATTCCAAGTCAGGTCACGGTGTCCTGCTGGAGCCTATCCCGGCACTCAGTGGGCAGGCCCTGGACAGATCACCATTCCATCGCAGGGCTTTATCAGTGAGGGGATCAGTGCCTTGCTCAAGGCCACCTCTGCAAGGCTCGGGGATGGAACCACCAATCCGCCAATTACTAGATGGCCTCCCTACTTCCTGAGCTATGCATGAACCTATTCTCCATCCATCCGTTGGTAGTCAACTGCTTACCCGGAGTCATGCTGGGGCCTATCTGGGTGCTCATCGGGCGAAAGCTGGGGAAACGCCCCGGATAGGTCCCCATCCCAACTCAGGTCCTCACTCAGCCCATTCAACACCAGTTCACTTGCTAAAGGTTTGTGTGGCTTCATGTTCCAGCCAAGCTCGACCCAGCCCCTGACACTTGGGCATGTGCAGGAGAAGTGAGGTGGTGTGAGCTGTGTGGGTGGGAACGTTTGCAGTGACCTGTCCATGCGTCCACCACGCGTCCCTTGTGAGTCACTGCACAGCCTCCGTTCTGGCCGTGCGGTGTCACCAAGACATGTCGTGCCTGCGATGAACTAATAAGACTCAGTGTGTGGTCATGTGTGTGTGTAGGTGGCTCTTGGGCGTGCCCCACCATGTGCACGGTGAGGATGATGCTGAGGCACAAGGTCGGCGGGGCTCTGCTACCAGCTGTCCAGTCAGCGAGCGTGTCCCGAGCTAAACACAGTTAATGAATGTTGTCACTGCCTTTAATGTGCACATGGCTCCAAGGCAGTCCTAGCCTTTACTGCCACTCCGCTGTGAGTCAGCGGCTTCTGTGTGTTGTGTCAGGCGG
>OMLC01055794.1:0-24040 GCA_900302585.1 Regalecus glesne
CTGGTGACAGAGCTTTTTAATATGCTCGTCACTTTTTTTGATTTTTGAAAACACCCTGGTATCGATTCATAGCCCATTGGACCAGTGTGCAGATCTTCCTCATCCTTTATCGGATGGATGATAACTGACTGAAGTTCAATTAATGAGAAACGAATAACGTATAACCAGTCGCTCATTAACCTGCACTAAAAGTGCACCACCGAATGATTTCTACTCATAGTTTCTACTCATATAGGCATAGATACAGTTGCTATACATATCTCGGCCGTGTTTCGACCTATTTTTAAAAAAGTTATGGACTTCCATCAACAACTCAAAAACACGAAGAATTGCTAATCGGCGTTTCATTGAACTAGCTAAACCAACCAGTAAAACTACACAAAACAATTAAGCAAACGACACATCCTTTTCGTTAAGTTGTCGATGTTTCTGCACATAAACTGAGCAAACAACACGCCAAAGGTTTCGTTGTCTTTAAATTGACTCACAGTTCCACTGTCAAGAATTAACATAAACCTCTGATCCGTCTCATCGCCTCTCAGGAATCACTCACCTGTCTCCTCAACCGATGCCAAACACAAATGTAAGAAACGGACGAAAAATAAAAGCCAGTCGTTTTGTTTAAACAATTTTCCTCTGAAAATAGTTAAACATGTCCTCAACTCCACCACGAATGTATCCCATTTTTAGTAAATCCTTAATTGTCCCTTTCACAAGTTGTAGACCCCAAAAAACATTTTTTTTAAAAAACAAGACAAAAGTAAACTCCTCCGGCCTTATTCGTCAGGTAGCCAAAAAAACCAACGACCTAGATCACCTCTATTCACGTCTACTGCAGAAGACAAGAACATTTGAAAACAAGGGAAAGGTTTTTATGTTTTTTTTCTTCTTTTTTTTCCTTCTTCCAGATTGTTGTCCACTGTGTCGTCCGTCCCCTGACCGGTTACCTGACCACCCTCCGCGCTACTGAGGTACGGAAAGCTGCCCCCGTCCAGTCAGGAAAGGGTGTGCGTGACGTCATATCACCGTGACCGAATGGACAAGAGGATGTGAGAGTGGACTCAGAGACTTTGAACCTGCTGTCTGACCATATGTGAGTTGCTGCGTCCTGCCTGTGTGTATAGGTTTGATGGGCTGCCATATGACGGTAAGGCCGCTGTACCCTGGAGAAAATCGGCTCTCTTTCATATCTCGTCACTGGGGTCAAACGGTGTCAATACAAACATGTTAGTATCTTCATTTTAAACACTTTATAGACTTTTCATCACTTCTCCATGAGCCGTTATTGAGTTGTGTGTTACCGTTCCAGTGCTGATACCTCCCGGTCCCCCAACTGTCCACCTGCTCACACAGGAAAACTTAACACTTCCCCTTTTGAGGACTCTCAATCGAACTGGTTTCATGCTGGTCACGCAAAAAACGGAAGTTGACCTACAGACGGAAATAATACTATTGAAAGGAAGAAGATAGACTGAATTACTGACTGAAGCAACAGGGGAGGAGAAAAAGGACAACCAAGAAAGAGAAACAGAGGAGAAAAAGAAGAACCAAGTTGTACTGTTACACTGGAAAGGGGACAGTAGAAGGAAGACGGAGCGAAAAAGAGGACACTACGAATAGGTGGCACCAGTATCAGGGAGACAAGTAGAAGATCAGGATAACCAACTAAAGAGATGGATGAAGGAGTTTCCCTTACTTTCTGTCTGCTGCTGACAGTCTCCCTGAAAGGTAAGACCCAGAGGGATATTTGACTAAACTGTTCTTTTTCTGTGCCTGTAGAGATGTGCTTGCTTTAATATACCCTCCGTAACCTCACCCTGGTAAGATGTCCAGCATTCAAAAGATCAGCTGATTGCCCACAATACCCAAGAGTATATGCACAAAAATGAAAATAGTGCATTATATTGACTATATTTCTCAAAATCACTTTTCAGCATACATATATACTAAGGCACACTACCATGATATTCCATGAGATATTCTTTCTGTCATTTCTAATTCTGCACATGTAACATGCAGTTTGAAAATGTATTCTTCAAGTATGCGTCACTCACTAATAGAATTACCAACTGCTGTGGTATGATTATGAGTGACCAATACCAACCAATAAAAGAAGCCATCAACAATGGCTGAGCGCTGGGATGGACTGGTGACCTCTCCTGGGTGTCTCCTTACCCTCTGTCAAGTGCCTGCAGGGATAAATTCCAGCTCCTGAGTTTGATGAAATTCCTATAGATGAATGAATAGATGGATGATTGGAAGGAGAGATGGATGGATGGAGTGGAAAAAGTGGTTGACTAGGTTAGTGTACAAGTTCTGATGATACACACGGTGGCTTGTTTGGATAGTGGGCAGTTTCCAGGGAATTTCTTGATGGCACATCACACTGATCTTATAAACTACCATAAATGCAGGTAACACATCTGCCATGGGCCCCGCAATGTTTTATGTAGAGATCCCTCTTTATCTCACCACTTCCGCATCAAAGACCTCAAGCACTGTGTCTATTGTGTATGGCATGTTCATTTGGCACTGACATGACGTTATGTTACATCTGATTGTGATGGGCAGACCAGGGCCCACTTGTTCCATCTTACATTGGGGTCCAGCGCTGATTTGTGATGCTGCTGTATAACTGTGTGTGAATTGAATTTCAGGGTTATAATAAACAAACCTTGTTCTGTGCCTTTCTTTACAAAAAGCAAGCACTATTGTACCTGACTAGCAGGCTGTACTGTGTAGACACAATACTTCTGATTAGGAAAATTATAATTTTATATATTCTTACAAAGGAAATCATTCCCACCAAACAAGCAGATTGTTAATTTATTAAGTTGTCCCCATTTTGTAGAGTATGATGCTCATTCATTTGGTTAAGACTGTCATCACAGATCTGTGTATTGCTACTATGCATGTGTTCAGGTATTCTTGCAGGTGATTGGTCCATTAGTCTCTCCTCGGGGCTGACTTGTGCTGCAGTTGGGTCCACTATACTCCTCCCTTGTTCCTATGATTTCCCTCAGAGCTCCAGTGACAGAGGCGGGCAAGGGCACCACACTGGCCAGGTGACTAAATAAAGAAGGCATTGTCCACCGCCGTAACATATCCCACATTCCTTGCTGTTTGGGAAGACATTCTTAAAATAGGCCAGAGTTAGTAGTCGAGGTGAAAAGGGAGTATACAACCGAAACAGAAAATGTCTTCTGGTGGGTTAGTCATCATAATAGACAATTCCCTTGATATCCTGAGTTTCTTTCCCTGCGAAAGCATTAAATCATATGGCACTGTCATTAACTGTTCCATTTATAAACTTTATGATAGTCTGATGCCTCTATATTTTTGTCTGCTTTGTTCACCTGGCTCACAGTCAGTAGTGGAAGAGGAATACAAAGTTCTATCTGAGATGTGGTGCCTGGGAGAGGAACGCTGTATCACTCCGAGGTATGAGAGAAAACACACACACACACACATGCACGCACACACACACACACAAATACCATGTCTCCCTACACTTGTGGGGACTCCTCATTGACCACATTAATTCCCTGGCCCTTAACCCTAACAATACCTGTCATAACTACATCTCTAACCTTAGCCTATACCTAATTCTAACCTTAACCTATTTAAAACATAAACCAAGTCCTAACCCTAAAATAGACCCTTTCCATGAAAGGGACATATAAAAACATCCCCACAATGGTGGTTGCTTCATGTTTTTCTCTCCGCAAGGGAATATTTGTTCCCTATTAGGAGCCAGATGTCTCAGGTTTGAACCCACTGCAGGGAGTCAGGAAGGACATCCAGCCTTAATTCCACATACTCTGTCCATGTCCACCCCTGCAATGTGGGGACTAATCATGACATGTAAAAATGGAGCTGTAGGATAGATATACCTGGTACGCAGGCAAACACACACACACACACAAACACACACACGCGCGCGCTCACACACATAATCTTCTTAAAATGGGAAATAAGTTGAGTTGAATGGAGTAACATGATGCGTTGTTACCTTGCATGGAAGTTAAGACAATCGTAACAAAGTATCTGAAATTAATTTGGCATATGTGTGTGTGATTGAAAAATCACTCAACATGAATATCCTGGAGAATAAATGATAAATATACAGAGGTAGTGCCCCGCACACACACTCATATATTGTATGAACAGTATCAGACTACATTATATATTTTACTGGAGTCTAACACATACACACTGTATATTTAGGGTGTCCGTGCCCATTGTATCCAGCAGGAAAGTCAAGGAGGTCTTATTGAAATACAAAATAATCTCTCTCTCTCTCTCTCTCTCTCTCTCTCTCCCCCCACTCCTCTTTCAGGTATATGTACCACAGTGACAATATCTTCCCAGATCCATCCTATCAGGACAGAGTGGAGTACCTGGGAGAACGTGGGAATAAAACCTGCTCTTTGAGGATTTCCAAGCTGAGAAAGACAGACAGTGGAAACTATGTGTTTTACCTCATCACCAGTCACCCTACACAGAAAATGCCTGAACAGAGTGGCATACAGCTCCTGGTGACAGGTACACCTCTAGGCTACAATACAGCTATGTGTTATGTTTAAGAAACCCTTAAAGTCATACACCAGAAGCTTTCCAGGGCAGAGGTCTGATACCAATCCAACACAGGCAATGCAGTGGAGAGCACATGGCTGCACAATGCACAGATCTTGTAGCTCCTTATCGATCCTACCGTAACATCTTCTTATGATCTTAGATGATCTGCTCTTCTAGATGAGTTTGCATGAGTCACTTTGAGTTGCATGTGCTGAGAAGAGCACCTGTAGTAATGAGGAAAGTCTTCAATACTGTTAATGCAGGCAGATAAGAGAATAGACACAATGCCCAGTATGATTGGAGAGATAGTCATCCAGCCCCTTGATTCATTTGTCAGTCGGTCCCAGACTGACTGACACTGGTATATGTCTATCCTGCTGGCTTGGAGATCTGCCTCTTACTGAGGTATGTGTTCATTTGTGTGTTTATCTCTGTATTATCATATGTCCATCTTATCTATCATTTAATGTCTGCTTTCACACCAGCTCTTATCAGTGTGAGGTCTGCAGATGCTGAGTGAATAATGTGTGTTGTGTTTCTCACGTGAGGTGATTCTTTCCAAGGGAAAACATAGAATTGCAGTAGTCCTCAGATAGTTGTTTTTTTTCCTTCAGAATGTGGCTTCACGAACATGTGATTACATCTGCTTGTGGAGAATTAACACACACACAGACAGATGTTACACACAGTTAGAGAAATGGTCTCAACCTCAGATTTTGAGAAAATGGGGAACCCTACAATGCTTAACAGAAATGATGAGAGAAATCTCCCTAAACATTTAGCTTTTGACCAAGGGAGCTCTTAATGTGGCAAAGTATTGAAAAGTAAGCCTCTCAGGGCACGACTTGGTCCAAACATTACGCTGAGAGCCGATTCTATGTTGTTGGGTTTTTTTGCCTGAAAAAAAGGAGATCTTCATCGCTAAGAAGTTTAGAGCCACGGTAGCTCAGTGTTAGAGCATGTGCTTTGGCAAATGATGAACTAGGTATCACAGTTTCGAACCCACCGTGGGGTTTCTGGCCTTAACCCCCCCCAATCTAAGTCCATGTCCACCCCCACAATATGGAAACTGATCATGACACATAAAAGTGACCCTCTGTCATCTCATTTACATTGCATTCCCTATAATGTAGTATAAATAAAAGCTTGTCAGTTCCTCTATCCATCCGTGGCCTCTTCTTCTCTGATGCCTCTGCGTTCCCTCAAAGATAGAAGTGAAACTAAGCCTTCACCCAGTGTTAGACCATAGCGACTCAGCGTTATACATCGTTCACCTTCAGCAAGTCCCTGACTACTGCCATTTTGCTACAGCAGCTGAAATGACATGCTTTCCGCCAAATCAACCTGCTAGTAGCACCTGACCAAAAACAGAATGTTGAAAAGATGTCTTGGTGGTGTCATCCCATGACAACACAATTCCACGGGATGATTATTGAGAAATCTTCTAGGAAGTTGCCCCAATTCTGTATGTTGACAACAGTCTTCATTCAACATGTGACCCGGAACAGTATCCTAGTAATGAATGACAACCTACACAACAAACAAAGCAGCCAATAGCAGTGTGAAAGAATGTCCCAATACTTCTCGTGTGATCTAACTCAGCTGAGATGAGTGAACTGGTGGTTTGATCAGTGCGTTTTCTTACTGGTGGGCTTTTTTTCTGCATCTTTTCATCCTCCAGACTCCTTGACTGCAGTCACAGCATTGGCCAGTCCGAGTGGGAACGTCACAGAAGGCTCAGCTCTGAGTCTGGCTTGCTGCAGCCAGGAAACCAATTCAGAGGACCGTTACAGATGGTACAAAGACTCGAGTCCCACCCCAAGGCATAATGGACAGGTTTGGAGCATGGCTAACATCAGAACCAATGACACTGGGAGCTACTATTGCCAGGTCCAAACCAGAGATGGAGCACAGAGCTCAGCCAAAATCACCATTGATGTGCAGTGTAAGTTGAGGATCAGGTCTGTCATGTTCAGCTTTATGCATCTGTTCACATGAAATCAGTATTTACAGTCTAACGTGCTGCAGACTGCATATTTCATCTGTCTTATGATTGAGAAATTCTCTGTGAACAGGAACATTTTTTTTCGGACAAACACTAGCATACAGTAATGTCTATGTGCTTTCCGTCAGTGAGTGACAACCACAAACCAAAATAGACAAGACAAGCTAAAGTAAGAAAAGAAAACAGACAATTGATATTGTACATGTTTGCGGACATCTGCTATTTTCAAACACCTTCAGTAGATGCAAGATTACTGCAGCCATTATATATTTTGTTGAGGATAACAAATCTTCAGTTCTCTAAGCTACCTACATGCTGTTCCACAAATAAATGTGGTGACTGTTGGCTTTCCTCCATGAAAGAAAGCATCCGCTGAATGAGAGAATATAAAGGAGATGTAAGTATTTTACACTTGGAGAAATAAAAAAATAAAAAAGGTTCTTCTGTAGAAGATAACATAAAAAAAGATCCATTTCTACATCTCATGAGTAGTCCCCACACTGTGAGGGTGGATACTGACATAGATGGAGCATAGGGGATTACAGCCAGATGCCCTTCCTGATGTCATGCATGGTGGGATTGAACCTGAGATGCCTAGCTTGTCATTTCCGGACACATGTGCTCCACCACTAAGATACCCTCCCCCTATGCAGAATATGACAGCATAAAAAATTCAGCTTTGCTGCTTTGAGAGGTGTGGGATCACAAGCAGTGGTCAAGAGTCACCAAACAATGACAGAAACACACTGTGTCTATCACGTGGTGTTCAAAGCAGAGGTCAGAGTTACTTAAGAATGAATTGTTCACTCTGTTCCGACTTGGTACCATCTAAGTACCGTCTTTTTTTAATCACCAGTCATATAATAAGCTTGAAGAGAGCCAAAATACCACACAATGTCCATTTCAGTGACAGAATAACATGAAATAAAGCAACACCCAATTCTTTCCTTCCTCTCCAGATCCTCCTCGCCAAACATATGTGACTATTTTCCCTAGTGGGGAGCTACAACGTAATGGGTCAACTGTCACTCTGACCTGCAGCAGTGATGCCAACCCACCAGTTGACACATACACCTGGTACCAGGGTCCAGGGTGTTTTGGTTCTCAGCAAGTGGAACCTCTCGCTACACCCAAAGGGACAGGCCCCGGTTTCCACATTACTGACAACACCTTGGAGGAATCAGAGTATTTCTGCTGTGTCGCGTGCAACAAACATGGGTCACAGAAGTACATTGTGGCATTCCCAATGGACACAGGTAAGGTCATGTAGAGTCACTGAATAAGAGAGTTTACCACAGAGGCACTCCATCGTGTTATGGGAAATAGTGCTGGGAAATATGGAAAATACTGTTGTCATGATAATCATCGGGAATTAGACATAAAATCGATATCTGCTCACAAACACAAGCTTATCATGTTCACATTGAATTGCTTGGTAATTTTAACTATGATGTGAAACTGAAGTCAGTTTTGACATGATATGACAATACTGGAATTTCATCCCAATGCAATACCATTGAAACAATCCTATTGAATTATTGGAAATGAATGAGGCATGTTTACGCGGAGCATCATTTCAGCCCGACACTGAACTAACTTATGTCACTGACTATCGCGCATCAATGACGTTTTCAGTGGCTGCCATGGTTGGTCCATAATCAGCCTCATGCCCTATTCTAACTGACTCTATTCTGATGGGTATCTGACCACAGGGATCTTAAGGAGCCTCTCACACCACACTGTGCCCTGGCCAAACGTTATTACTGATTCTAAGTAATTGAGAATGTGATGCTGCAGGAGTCTTTGACTAAAAGCCAGTGATTGGCTGACATGTACAAAGAAATGTGAGGAAAAAGGCAGCTCACTTTAAAAATGGCATTGCTTTGCTCAGTGATCAGTCTTCAGGGAAATGACAAAATACCATGGACATATATTCCATAATTTAAAGCTCTCAATGACAATAACATTACTCTCCAAATTAACTTTGAAAATCAGCCCTATTCCTATTCCAACAAATCCCACATCTATCTCCTATCATGTGCCTGTGGTTCATTACTGTTTTTTGTTGAAAATGACTAAAGCGGGTGTGTTTTGGATTTTCCTCTAATCCAATAGTGATTCATGATGATGTCAAAAAGCCCCATTAATCCCAGCCAGTTTGCTAATGGCCCATGTTGTTATAGATAGATTATCATTGTGGGACTAAGGATACAAAACAGGTCGTCTGCTGGATTGCACCTAGCCATGGCCTTGCATGTATGAATCCCAAGCGCTATGCCATCTTGAGCTTGGCTCCTGGCCGGGGTCACCCAAGACAGAAAGGTTGAGGGGGAGGTGCCAGATGAAGCCCAATCCAACAAAGACCTCATCAGCAGAACTGATGGAAGATGTCTCCAGGTCCCAACAGCAGGGACGGTGAATAAAGGCTGCAAAGAGGGTTGTTCTCAATCATCTTGGTTCTCCTTGTCATTGGAGTCTGGCCACCCCCTGCGAAGGACAAGAGCATGTGGCGGCTGCAGGCGTATCGGCCTCCACATGTGAAAGATGTCACACACAGGCATCCTCCTGCTAGGATACCCGTAAGGACCTGGAAGGAGGAGATGCATACTGAAACCCGAGTGACCGCCAGGGAGGGCAAAACGGGGTCTCATAAGAGATCTGGACTCTCTCTGTCTATGATTGATTGATTGATTGATTGATTGATTGGTTGGTGGATTGTCCCAAAACTTAATTCAGTTTGAGCGATCCATTGAATGACACTGGGTGACTGTGGCTTAGTGGTTGATAGATTTTTGACTATAAAAGCTTCTATTTGAAAATATCCACTCTCGTGATCATATTGTGCTGCATGCTCAGAGGCCGATTGTGGGGTGAAATTAAATGCTGCTCCGCTTCCCATCTTTGTTCCATCCATGGCAGTAAGAAAGCTGACACATTCTACAGGATGGAGACTGGTGACTGCAGCATTGGCCATTGTTACCCTCATGACTCTCATAGCGATAATAACATATATAACAAGGTGAGTCGCCTGGCCTAGCAGGACCCCACTACTTGTTACTTTATCAATACCCTGTGCTGAGAACAGCGACCCTCGGATACTATTCTGTGATGTGCAAAAACTATGGGCAAAATATTAGTGTAGAAAGACTTTTAACTATTCCTATGCTGATGAGAGTAGTGAAATGGCTTGATACAGATCAAACTTTCCCCACGTTGTTTAACATGCAAAAGAAAAGATCTAGCTGAACAACAATTAGACAAAGAATGTTTTTGGACAAAGGCTTTGGATGAATGGTGCACAGACCTCACAGGAAGCAAGTGTTAACACACCGTGCGGTGAAAACATGCATCTGATTTGAATGCAGCCTTTTTCAATCTCATGGAATACTGGGGGCCAGTTTCCATTTTTCCATTTCCCTTAGCCCATCATTAGCCTGTCCTACTGTCATCCTTCCTGTCATCCGTATCTATTTATTCATGTATGTATTTACCTATTTATCTATCTATCTATTTATTTATTTATGCATCTGTTTTGCTTTACACTTTGTTCCTTTGTAACACTGCAAATGTAACAGTTCCTGCTGACTATTTGGAAAGCTGTCCTGTCATGTTGTACCTATTTTAATGAGGACAGTGGTAAATATTTAATCTTCACTGGCTCATGGTAAATATTTTTTTCTGTCCTTTTAGGAGATTGAGGTCAGTCTCCAGTCAGTCCTATGTCCTGACTCCTATGGCCGCCCCAGCGCCCTGAATCCTTCACAAGCTTCATCAATCACCACAGCTCCCTGCAACTACTGAAGAGCACCAGGGAACTCATTGTCTCATCCACGTACATCACAATACAGGACGTTGACCAAGCAACCTCGAACAATGCTTCGATCCACAGACATACAGCCTCGCCGGCTGCTGATGGCATCAAGACCTGCGATATGTAAGACTGGAATCACACTGTCTATACTGAATAGATTAAGCATACCTAAAACCCACCAGAACCATATGTGATGACGTAGCATGGGCGGGGCCACAGGGATGGTCGCCCTGGGTGCACATCTCTTCGAGGCGCAAAATTTCCAAATATGATGGGGCAAATAAACGTTACCACATTACATTTTGCAGTATTTTAGGGGGCACAATACTTGCCTTGCCCTGGGCAATGGCAACCCAGACTACGACGCTGACCATAGTACGTGTAGACTGAGGGCTTAAATCAATATCATTTATCATGCTGAGCATACTTCTTGCGTTTGGTAGCCTACTTGGCCCTTTAACTGATGTCATGACTGAAACTTAATCAGATGCCATCCATGCAAAATATTTGAAACCTGCAGATTAGATTTGGAGATGTCAAATCTATGCAAGCAAGACATAAATTCTTGCAATATACACAAGTAGTATCACACCTTAGATTTAAATTTTTACATCTTGGATTTAGCTGTGAATGTCTGGACTCTGCCAGAAAATATCTGAATTGGAGTGAGAGGTTCATTTTTACATCAGTCCCTATGCTGGAGGGTGGAGACAGAATTAGATGGAGTGTGGGGGGATTAAGGCCGGATGCCTTTCTTGATCCCTTCCTCATCAGTTCCTGAAACATGCAATCTGAATCAGAGGAACTTTAAATAAACCAGACTCATATTTATACAAACTTGTAGCAGCGTGAATTTAGCTAAGCTTGGCTGAGCTGAGCTGGTCTTGTGAAATGAACACAAATTAGCTTAAAATTAATCAGCAAATTGGAAATGACTGAACTGTACTGAAATGAACTTAGCTGAATTGGATCATATTGGAGTGAGCTGTACTGTACTACCTCCTGGCCTGTTGGGGGGGGTCATGGCCTGATAAAAACAATATGTTCAACTTTCATAAATAAAATTGTACTGTGGAACAACTTAAATGGCCCTGCCAAAAACCTCTGGAGGCTCCAATTAGGGAACATCCTTATCTCCTCTGGCTATAGTCGGACCCTGACTGACATAATACTTCAATTTAGAACAGGTTCCCCAATGGCAAAAATGGCTTTCTTCTGTACACAGCAAAAAAAGTTTTTTATCCTTACTCTCTGAAAATCACAAAATGAACATGCAACCAGAAAGTGCTGTTGCCTGTTTTTACTAAGTGTCTATCGAAACAAAAGGGCCCAAGGGCACAGTGGCAGAGCGGTTAGCAGCGTTACCTCACAGCGAGAAGGTCCTGGGTTTGAATCCCATCCCAGGACCTTTCTGTGTGGAGTTAACACGTCCTATGTCTCCTCCCACCATCATAAAGTCATACATGTCAGGGTTAATACGCCTGCCCGTGCCCCTGAGCAAGACAATAGGAAAAAATGATTGTAGTTGGGGGCGACAGCTACTTATTCCTCCAATACAGTGAGATGGATTAAATACAGAGAACACATCTCATTGTACGTATGTACAATAACAAATACATAAAGTTTCTTCAGAAAAAAATTAGCAGAAGACCATTTCCTGTTCTTTTGTTGTAAACTCAAAAAAATGCCTGGGAATACAAGTGTACCTAAAATTGTGCTCTGGAACATGATTCTACTGTCATTTCTAAGGGACGTGAATTCCTGTAGGACTTACTGGACTCATCGTGCATCAACAACACCAGGAGCTGCTATAAGTCTCACTATTCCAAGTAGACTTTTTGTCAGACCCACTGGAAAAAAAGCTGTTATCACAGGACTGGCATTGATAATGGGAAATATACTCATAACGATCCAATTAACTGGTGTTTTAGTTTAGCTTATGTCTATGTAGCTTGTGTGAACTCCTCAGTGTGATAAGGTACCAACAGATACTTACCAGAGCCTAAGGGTGAGGACCAAGAGTTCAGCGACTCTGGACAGCAGCAGGCCTTCCCATCTAAAAATATACTTCCATTTCCCTTGATCCAAAGAGCATTTTTCCAAACTCAAACAAAATCTAGCAAACACACACACACACACACACACTTCATGTTTAATTGAAGTGATCCCATTCGTGAAATGGTAAATAATATCACATTTTTAGATTTACACTATGTTTGGTGCTATTTTAAGGGACCATTGCAGCTTTTTACATTAATGTCACCATTTGATGTGGTTCACCAGAGTATAGCTTGAAGCTAATTAGCATCTGCAGTCCCTGCATGTCTTTTTGATGGTGGGGGGAAGCGGAGTACCCACAGGAAACCCACGCAGACACGGGGAGAATATGTGAACTCCACGCAGAAAGGCCTCAGGGCAGGATTGGAACCCAGACCTTCTTGCTGTGAGGCAACAGCACTGACTGCTGCACCGCTTCCCAATTGTATCGTTCTCTGATCGCAATTTCAGTTGTGCTTGAGACTTCACCTCCTACAGCCCTGCATAAAAAAAGAATGTCCAGCCCTACAAATCCAAGCAACTGCAATCCTGTGTCATGTTTTACATCATGTTGTCAGAACATGCCTTTATGAGATGAAATGACATTTTCAGAGTTGCAGTGTGGTTTTAGACAAATGTAAAAGACAAAGTAAGCCCTCATCAGAGTCATTCACAGCAGATCAATTCTTTCAGGGGACAGACTGGTTTCCATAAGTTAATGGCAACATGCTGGAAGATTTACTGTAATACTGCTGTTGGCACCTGTGTTATTGTCAATGAACAGGGGTGACCTTTCATCCAGTGTGACGCAAGCTGCCGGAGACTAAAGGACATCCATATTTTCTCCCTCTGGTAGCCACAGACAGCAGAGCCAAGTAGAGTAAGACAGGCATCCTGTCAGATTCTGCATGATCTCCAAACGTTGGTTGATGGAATTTATTTTTAGATTTGTTCATATACAATGTCGATATGCAGTCATGTTATGAAGACTTTCGCATCTATTCTCTCCTTCCATCTCATCTGAGACCTTTTTTTTAGCTCTTGTTGTTTATTTGAAAGTATAGTATACTGTTTGTTGTCATTCGATTGTTAAGGCCCTTGTTAAACTTTGTTAAAAAGCACAGAATGATCTGCATTTATATCATGCTTTTGTAGCCCACTGACCACTCAAACCGCTTTATAATATACGCCTCCCATTCGCCCATCCATTGCAGAGCAAGAGCCATTGGGGGTTCAGTGTCCTGCTCAAGGGCACTTTGACACGCTGGCTATGGCACAAGTTAAAAAAAGAATCAGCAAATTATTATTATATGGCTGATATAGACTCTCACTGGTGGCAGGTCTGCTACAGAGGTACAGAACAGCTGGCAATGGAGAGGAATGTGAAAAAGCAACAAATAAGATTAAGGAGACACAGCCATGCCCCCCTCCCCTAATTTAGCCTTCATATGCCCAACATGCAATACAACTTGTGGATCAAGTATTAGACTCTACAGTCATCCAAAAACACACCATTGATGGGGGGGGAGATGTTATCATCAGATTCAATGGACTACCAGGTGCAAGAAAGTGTGTTTTTATGTGTCTATTACACTATAATATGTATTCCTTTTAATTCTCATTTTTAAATATAACTTGAGTCAAGAATGTATGCAAATTAATAAGATTGAATATGTGGGACTAAAGATGTAGGAAAACATTAACTATAAATACTGTGCAAAGTCATATGAATGATAAATTCCTTGGTGTTTGAAAAGTTACCATGACACGAAGAGGAAAAGAGAATCTCGGTAGCACACCTGTATTATGTTCACCGAGATGTCAGCGGTCTCTCTTAACTTTGAACACCAGGGGGCAGTATGTCCACAGGCTTCAGGCTTTTAACGTGGGTAAACGGTAGACTAGAATCCTCAGATAAAGTGAATCGGTTCAACTGGATTAAAACGTTTATTCAGAAACGTTTCGTCACTCAAACAGTTGACATCTGCAATATGAACTGACTGCAGCTTCCTCACCCTTATAAATGATACATTGATACCACACAACAAAGGATGGTTTCATGTGCATTCTTATCCAGTTGAACAGATTCACCTTTATTTTTGTGATTCCCTTATGTTATTGCGCATGCGTCAAGATTAGACAAGAGGTTTCAGTGGTTCTTGACCCCGGACCTCACATAGCACCTGTGCTACTGCTTTTCTGTTCCGCCGGGTGGTTACCCACACTCGCCTGCTGGTATTAGATGACGCGACAGGTCACTAAAAATGACCTAAAAATTCAAAATCAAAATTCAAAAATGGCTTTATGTAACAGTTTACACATTGCTAAAGTAGTCATTCAAAAATGAAGAAACTAAACATGAACAAGAAACATATTAAAACTTTACATATAATAAACATATTGCATTAAGAATTAAAGTAATGAACAAGACTATAAATCATCATTAAGCATATTAACACGTGTCAGCTGATTGTGACTCACTGTCCCTCATCTTATTGTAGGCAGTGACATAAGCTACTGCTAACCTACAGCTATCTGGCTCCTCCCCTTGTAGCACTGGTACTTTCTCATCATCCAGTAAATTTAAGGAAACCTTTTTTATTTTTTGTTCAAATAGTTTGAAACCTGATTCTCTCAGGTGTCTGTATTGTTCATATGCGGTGGGGAAGTGTAGCTCTCTCTCACGCTCACTGAGGGTGCCGTGGGAGCACAGCCTTTGTTCTACAGGTAGCCAGATTTGCCCGTGTCTCCCCTTCTCAATAGGCTTTGTTCACTCAGTCTGTACTTTGTCAGGGTTCTTCTTTGTTAGTGATCAGTCACCATGCTCACATAATCTGCTATGGTGTGCTGTTGATTTAGAGTCATATAGGATTGCATTCCTCAAAATCCAGGGCCTCACTGGTCCTCATGAAAAGTAATTAAAGAGCAAATTGTCAAGGTTACACGCAACACCACTGAGAACCACACAAAACAATGTAAATTTGTTGCTCTACATCCACAGTCTCCTACTACTAAACCTGCAATGAGACTGCACCCAAAGTGCTCAGTGGATTCCCCTGAAACTACAAAACAGCCTTATGCATTGAACTGTGTGGAGAATGTAAAATAAGTAATGAAAACATCATCACTGTCTAATTAAACCCTGGACGGTCCAACTCAAGTTGTATCCCGTAAACTACATATTTGTTTCTACCAGAAGATAAACCGCTGTTCTAACCACATAGTTGACCCATTGACCCCTCATAATTCATGCTTATGTTAGAATAAAGATATACCTCATCACACCCACATCCAAGAGAGGATCTGCTGTAAGGACATACAAACCACAAACAGACACATAGTATACAAAGAGCTGATGAAGAAAATCCGTTGACGGAACTGAAGTCAAGCAATTCCTCCCAGTTTAAGATATAAAAAGGGTACCGCCGAGATACTCGGGAGATCCGCTCGGGGCACAGACCTGGATGGTAGTGTGCGGCTGATCTCCGGAATGCATTCAGTACTCTACTGCTGCAGCTATTATTCTCTGAGTGTATGCTATCAATACATTTACTAAGAATCTTATCTCTTAGAGGTCTCTTGTTCTTATTCTGAAATCTGTACCCGGCAGAGGTTAAGTGTCAGGAAGACATCACCTCAACAACTGTTATACTGACATCAGAGCTGGGTTTCCAGACTTTTCTGACCGCTTAAAGCAACTATCACCTGGTTCCACATCCCTGAATTACCATTGGCCATCTATCTTCCTCTTGGACAGATGGACTCAGCCAGGGCTGGTTCTAGCTGGATCCAACCTGTAAACCGACAAGGAAGTTTGATATGGGTGACTGCTTCAATGGGTGAAATTACTTTGCCCAAATATCCAAAGTGTTCTTGACTGTGAGAAAGAAAAGGGGGAGAGTGAAGAAAAGAAAATGGAGGAGGAAGTGATTATAATGATTATGTACCAGGGGGGGTTAAAGGCCTCATGCGATTGGCTGACATCGCAGGGCTCTTCTAGACTCAGGATGGGCCAGTTCAACCTGTTTGCAAATATTCTCCTTCTCAGGAATCTTTCTCACCCCAAAAAAGAAATTGTGTTTGGAGTTGGATTTATAAATAACCTTTCTTGATTATAGAGGAGTGCCGTAGAGACGGAGAGGAAGAGAGTCAGTGCTGGTCTGTGGTGGCTTTGGAGATGCACAGAGACGCAACCTATTTCGACTGTGAGTCTGGAGATTGTCTTCAGGTGTGTGAGAGGCTCATTTTAACACATTTTAGAGTTCGGCTGCCATGAGAGGAGCCTCTATGTGTGGAGGATTTCCATTCTTTTGAGGTCAGTGTGCATAACCTCCTTTACAACTCTTTCTTAGCTCTCTAATTTGCAGAACTAAGTATAGCCATAATCTTTTGTGACTGTTGAGAACAGCAGAGGTATCACAGTACAGGTATATTTGTCATTGCACATATAACGAATTCTGTTTTCTGCATTCAAACCATCCTATTGTATCGGAGCAGTGAGCGGTTTCAGTGCGCGGGAGCCAGCTCCGGTTCTTCTTCCTATTTCCTGCTCAGGGGCACAGGCAGGTGCGTCAACCCAAACATACATGTCCCTCTGAACATAAATCTTGAGATAAAAAAATTAAAACATGTCTACTGTATAATGATCACCATAAAGACATTCACTCTGTAGTGTGTTTTCATAAACATCCAACAGCTCCTTATTTCTAATGCCTCTATAGGAATTAGGAGAGTATTAAAAAAATGCCCCGTACACTTGATGAAGTGGAGGCCTGTAACATTTAGTGATGACATGTCGAGTGTTATAAACACTCAAAGTGTTTCTAACTCTCATGTACTAGGATAGAATAATGTTCCCTAATGGGATCTGTTGTGGCCGTGTGCTCTACATACATAGCAGTCATCACAGTGCTCAGTGTTCTTGTGCTTTCAGGGAAAACTATGGAATAGGAGGATGAGAAGAACAGTAGTGAGAATGAAGGAGGGACAAGGGACGGAGAAGAAGAGGAGAGGACAGCTGATGAGGAAGGCTTCTGATCTGTGTCTGATACTGTTGACCTTATTCCAAGTCACTGCTCCTACCTCAGGTCAGACAGCGTTGGATTTTCAAATGATTGAAATCCACGTGAAATGGTTAGGCTTGTTATTAGTCGTCCCTGGCTCGGTCTTTTGATGGATAGAAGCAGTTGTTACTGCATCTGATCTGTGCTCTTCCGTTTGAGTCTTCCATTTCTCAAATAATCCAACCTGTTGCCCTGCTCATATCTTACACAAACACACACACACACAGAGAGAGAGAGAGAGAGAGAGAGAGAGAGAGAGAGAGAGAGACAGAGAGAGAGAGAGAGAGAGAGAGATAGGGAGAGAGAACTCTTATACATGGATAACAGCAACCAGTACACTAGGAATGAGCGAGATATTAACTCACTGATCCACCATCACCAGGATCTACAGCAACATCGTCGAGACGTGGTTCAGACTGGAACAATGCAGTCGAATGATAGCAAACAGGGGAAAGGTGGTCGACACTGGAGGGGTTGAATTGCCGGATGGCGGGATAGCAGACATACAGGAGAGTTTCAAGTATCCGAGGAATTCTACGGGCAAATTAAAACCACCAGAGGGCAGCAGGGAGCTGAGCTACAACCAAATACCTCCAGAAGAGTGAGGCAGCTTCTGAGGAGCCAGCTCAATGGGAAGAATAAGATCCAAGCCATCAGCACATATGCCTTGCCAAGGTTAAACAAAGGAACATCCATGTGTACATCAGAAAGAGGGCCCACCAGGACCGACTGCTGAATGAGTACCTCAGGCAGTGGAAGACAGAAGTCCAGGGGAAGATGAAGAGGAGATGTCATGGAAGACATAGCTGAAATCAAGAAATCCTACCAGTGGGTGGAAAAGGCTGGACTTTCAGAGCGTACTGAGGCTTTGATTATAGCGACGTAAGAAAAGACACCCGGGACCAGATGAGGCAGGGGTCTATCACACCAGGCAAGACCCAGGAAGCAGGCTGTCCAAAGGTTTCCCTGAGACAGTCCAGCACTTAGGTAAAATACTAGCTGAGACAGCTAGGGGGCAGTATTGAGGTTTTCATAACTTTGAGAGTAGAGCAGTTGTCCTATGATTGAAAGATTGCAGGTTTCGATCCCCAATCCTACAGAAAGCATGTCGTGGTGTCCTTGAACAAAACACTGAACTCCCAACATGCTCCTCGGGCGCCCCATGGTGGCTGCTCACTGCTCCTACACAATAGGACGTATCGGAGGCCTCCGGTGGCTACTCCTTCCTAACTCTCATTCACGGATTACTGCGTTCTCTCATCTCTCTTTTCCTACTTTTCACACCCTCCCTGACTTTGATGCTCTCATATGCACAACAAGTGATTCTGATTCAGCCCAGAACAACCTTGTTGCCCCCAGGTTACAGTGTGGTCCCATCCAACATCACCGTGGCCCTTGGGGAGTCTGCGGTGTTTCGGTGTGGCGTGTCCTCTGCCCCATTTGAGGTTACACTCATTCTCAATGGGAGCAATGGTAAACACAACCTCACCTGCCCTCGTAGGCCAGTAGATGACATCCCCCAGGTGAGACAGTGACCTTTGAACTCTCTCTCTCTCTCTGTCTGTCTGTGTGTGTGTGTGTGTGTGTGTGTGTGTCTCCTCTTTTGCCTCGTCTCTCTCTGTCTGTCACGTTGTCTTCACTTAAGCCTTCTCCTGTACCTGTCATCCTCTCAATCTCACACATGCACACGAGGCTGAGGTGGTGGATCACACCGTCACAGGTGAGCCACCACGTGTCTTCTGGCCATCCCACAAAGTGGGACACTTACAATAAGTTCATTTATGTTGAACTTTTGCGACAACATAGCTGTTTAACGTTAGTGACGAACATCGCTATGGAGACCGGGGGAAAGACATGGATACAGAGTTATACCAGACAAGGAAGGTGGCAGAAATAGGGAAGTGTGGGCGTTGAGGATTGGGAGGTTATTCCTTTTGGGATGCAGTAAGCTCGTATTGCTACCATCAGATTTCTCTTAACTCTGTGTGCTGTCTCACCGTTATGACATGAGACCCCAACTACAGAGCTTGTGGGTTTTGGATAGTAGTGTAAGCTGATGTAGGGGGGAGGGGAACGTCCAACCTGCAGTAAAACCAGGGTGGCAGGAAGCTTGGCCGTAAAACATTGAATGTCAAAGTCTGGAGTGGAGGAGGTTCATATGGCATGATGTCACAATTGGGAATTTTACTCCCAACTACTTAGTATTGAGGTGATTTGGTGGGATTATTGCAGTATATTCGCCGTAATGCACTAATACATGCCCCTGTAGCAGGTTACACACATTAACACAACACATGTACACACACACACACACACACATGTTCATGCGTCAAGTGTGGGGAAATGAATAGATTTTTGACTCGAGCTCCATTTTTGTAACTCCGTACCTCAATATCGACCCTAGCCTGACCTTTTTTCCATTACACAAATCTTAACCTTAGCACTAAACTAAAGTAAAGCAACAAAAAAACAACAGAAATCTACCCATTCTCAAACCTAACCCTGTCTTTCTACGGCCTAGCTTTCACAGCAGACAGACACCCATAACCATAGCCACAATCGTGAACCTAGTCCTAAAGCCACCTCCAAATGCCGAAATAACCCTCCTCCCTATTGGAGGAAAAGTCCCCCGAATGGTTTCTGATCCTACATCCTCAGAAGGACATCTGGTCTTCACAAGTGTAGATAGATGTAACCCCCCTCCCTGAAAACACACACACAAACACACACACACGCATACACACACACACACACACCTCTGTGATTATTCCCACTGTGTCCCTCCAGGCTCTCCATGGCAGTTGTAGGAACAAGGCCGGGGAGCTGCTGGCCGTGTGGACCATCAGTGGGACCTCCATCTCTGACAACAACACGCAAGTCCTGTGTCAGCAGCCTCGCCACGCTGCCGCACCGGTTGTCTTCCTGCACGTCCACGGTGACCACTTCAATACCTCTGACCCCTGTCTCTCACATAAGAGCGTTTCACAAGGAACCTATTGGGTTTAAACCTGCTAACGGGGTCAACAAAGCCTGTACTCTGAATCTAAAATGGCTGAAACCAGATGAATGATGTCTTACCTGTCCCTCTTTCTCCACCCGTAGATGATGGCACCAACTTTTTCATCATCATCGGCTGCGTCATTGGGGGCTTCTTCGGCATCCTGATTGTTGTTTTCCTGTCTTACATTACGGTGCAGAGATCAGAGAGACTGTGGAGATGCTTTGGTATGTAGTGCTCGGCCCCATCACTTTGACCTGCAGTCATTTGTGAGCATCCCTATTGTCCTGATGCTCAATAATCCAGGTAAGGGAATCACAAAAAAGAGGTGAATCGGTTCAGCCGTGATTGCCAATATTCTCCAATCCTTTGTGAATGGTGCTCATTGCCACTGAACGTGCAGTGGATGACCCAACTCTCATATGAATCCACCTTATTGTTGTGTGGTATCAATGTACTTTTTATAAGAGGGGGGGGTTCTGCAGTCAGCTCAGACTGAAGAAGTCACCTGTTTGAGTGACGAAATGTTTTTTTAAAATACGTTTCTAGTTGAACCAATTCACCTCTTTTTTGTGAGCGTCCCTATCATTCCTTTATTCAAACGCACACTAGCGTTAGCTTGTTACATTAGCCTGTCGTCTCCATCATCTCAAGCACAATCACACATCTGACACTGGTCCAGGCCAGCAAATGTCCCATTTGGATGGATGATAATGGATGATAATGATTCAAAAGAGCAAAAAAAGCTGACGTCTTATTTCTTTGTACCTTTAGTTGGAAGAGAACCTGAAGAGGATGATGTGACGATAATCACTAAGGATTAAAGTGAAATCAAGGGAAGTTTTGCAGGAGACTTTGGTTGCTGGGGAAGAAGATAATGAAGAAGAATATGTTTTAAAACTCACAAGGCTGATCTGGCTCATTTTTTTTAAGATCCCTTATCAGTCCCACAAGGAGAAATTAGCAATTCTCTACATTTAACCATTCTATTGTACAGAAAGCAATTAAGGGTTCAGAACCTTGCTCGAGGATACCTCGACACACACTCTCCAGGACCTGGGATTGACCCGGCAACCTTCCCATTGCCAGACGACCGCTATGCCACCTCCTCACTTTCCAAGAAAAAAAACCCCCAAAGTCCAAACAGAGTTTATCTACTAACGTTCATTTATAAATGGGTGCGATTTGAGACTTGGACTACCACCATGCTAATTAATAGCCTGTATTATAGGGATACATGCCAATCCAAAATGATCATAGTTAATGTGTGTGTAGTCTAAACTCACTGTTTATCTTCCCTGCTGATGCTGATGGTGAAGCCTTTGTAATTGATGGCCTTTTAGAAGTAGCCGTGTGGTACAGCATATATTAGCTAGCTCTTATTTCTTTACACTGTTAGTGCAGACACTACACGTGGTGAGTGGAAAGGATCCTCAAAGTGAGGCTTGAGAGACCTTACAGGCCGTGGAAGAAATAGCGAGTATGTGGTTTTTTTATTATGTCTTCAATGATTACAGGGCTCTATGAGATTGTCCATCCACCCTACCATCACCTCCCAGTACATTAAGTTGAAAATACTGCACTTAATGAAATTATATCTATATATATATATATATATATAGAGCATCATCTAGACACTGAAAGTGCTTCGAGGGCAAAGAGGAAACTCAACTCAACCACCACCAATGTGTAGGGTGATACACAGCAGCCATTTTGCACCACCTTCCATCAGCTTGAGTTGGAGGGAGGAATAACTGGGCCAACAGGGGATGATTATGTGCCCAGGTGGAGAGAGCCGAGTTGGGAATTTTGCCATGACACCAGGGGACCCCCTACTGTTTGTGGTGAGTGCCATGAGGCCCTTAAAGACCACTGTGAGTCATGATCATAGTTCAACATCTCATGCCAACGAGGGGATCTCCTATAGCACCACATGTCCCTGTCACATTAGTTGTTTTTAGCCGGACCATCTGGAAGACTGCCCCCTACTGGCCCAACAACGCCATTTCTAACAGCAACTCTTCTCCCGGGAGGTCTTCCATCCAAGTACTAGTCGAGTCCACACCTGCTTAGCTTCTATTATTCAGCAGAGACAGGGTACATGCTGGCATGGCTGCAAACACACCCCTCGTAGTGGTAAAACATATTCTATCCATCTCAAAACACATTCATTTATCCAGTGGGGAGCAGTGCTCACACAGGAGACCAAAGACATACATATGCACTCAGAGGTCATGGAGAGTTCACAACAGATTGATGTAAAAAGATGGTCTCAATTAATGTTCCAAATAAATCAATTCAAAATGCAAAGTAGAAACACTCCACGGCGTATTAGTGGTGTAGCAGTGATGGAGATGAGGTTACATGCATCAACGCTCTGTATTGAATATTGCGTTTGGGAGAGAGCTGCTTTATTGAAGTAAATGTAGGGTGGAGGACGCGCTGCTCTGATTCACTTGATTAAAATGATTCATTCAAAGTGCTGTTCTGCAGGGGCACATTAGGTTTTCATGGCTATTGAGATGCTTCCACGTTCATCATTCATAAATAAATGCGTTCTTTGTTTCGTGATTTGGCGTCTCGTATTGGGATATGTAAATGCACATGTAATGTACATTTCCTTTTCTCACCTGACCCAGTGTGCAAATAAGGTCTCGCTTGTTGCACCCCGGCAAAAGGAATCAAACTGGGATCCTGAACTGAATACAGGGAAAAGGCTATTAGTTCGATTTATTTGCCATTAAGTTTCAACTTAATGATAAATGTCAGGAAAACAAAATTCAGATCTTATGTTGTTTTTACTTTTACCTTTTTTTTTCTTTTTTGTGATCAATATTTTTATTTTTATTTTTCCTCAGGGACAGAAAATCACTAAAATGGCCTGGTTGTTTTTGCCCCTAGCCTAAGAGATTGTCTTGGATGAGAAAGAGTTCCAGACTTGTACAGACACCGGTCGTGCCTTATTTAGCCGTGCAGTTGTGTGTTCCAGGTTGACGATGTTAACCAGGCTATGAATCCAGAATGATTTCATACACATATCCGGGGTAAACCATCCATCCATGCATCCAGGTCAACCGCTTATCCGAAATCAGGTCGCGGAGGGAACTGGAGCCTATCTCCGTTCTCATTGGGTGAGAGGCAGGGTACACCCTGTATAGGTCACCAGTCTATCACAGGGCAGAGCAGTTAGGGGAACAGTATCTTGCTCAAGGACACCTCGACACACTTCTCTGCAGGACCGGGAATCGAACCTGCAACCTTCTGATCGCCAGGCGACCGCTCTACCCACTGAGCCAAAATCTGTTCACCGCCTGCAAGGCCCCTTACTCAATTTGTTATTGAATTTCGGTGTAATAACTCACACATTTACACATGGCCACTGATATGCAAAATTCCTCTATCAAGATGAAATGTGTGTAATTTGATCCCCAACAGACTTTACAGGACACATATGGTTTGTATTTGGGTGGTTTTGACTGATGGTGTCCTTCAGGTCCTTTAGGCCAACTGTTTATTATGACACCTGTTAGAGCAGCATGGACAGACAG
>OMLC01055795.1:0-20975 GCA_900302585.1 Regalecus glesne
CTGATTATGCTGCATGTAAGATATGCATCAGGAATAATATACTGACAGATGTTCACACCCTTATTCCATAAACACATTAATCCCAATGCAACTGCATATGAGCTCTGATATTCATATTGCATGTGGGGAGGAGAGGATGATAATATTGAGTTGACCACACTAATGGTCAATCTTGAAATGGGGGGAGAGGCTGTGCTTTCTTTTTTTCTGACACTTTGTTACCCTATTCTTCACATGTTTGGGTCTCCTCTTTAAACATTCCTGTTGACTAAACACACAGCCTGTGCTAAGCTCCTGGCTCCAACTAGTATTTTTGGCCATGCCACTGTATAGACGGCTGCTGTCCTTCAGTGTCAGACCTGCTTTACAGTACCTCCAAAGGTATCAGGTCGCCAACGAACACAAAAGCCAGCCATTTCTATTTCTGCCCTCTTTGGGGTGAGTGAGTGGGGGTGGGGGGTCTATTGACTTGGATAGTGGCCCGGCCTGTGTTTCCTGTGTCCCAATGTGGAATAGAGTCAAGTTAGTGTTGAGAGCAATGTAGGTCAGGTTGGCCTGAATAGTGAGCCTTGGGGAAATCGGTATCAAGTGTACGATACCCACTCACCTCTCTATGCCATGTAAAAGCCCCCCAAATACAGATTTAGTTACCCTATTTGCAGATGGGGGAGTTAAGTGTTCTCTACCAAACCTTTGGCATCATTAGAAGTGGGAACTACAACAATGAAAGCGCCATATCGCTTTCTTCCACCGAGTAGCTGACTGATGGGCCCAGGGGAGGAATGCTGGAGATGAAAGAAGCAGAGTATTTGAAATGGTGCTGCTCCAGAACTGAATGCAAGAATGAAAAAGGCCTACAGGTCAATAACAAGCAGGCAGAAATAAATGCTTCAGTCATTTATTCTGTTTAACACCATAGAACAGTATTATGTTGGTACCCCTTTGTGGGTTTTTTTGTCAATTCAGTGACATTTTTCCTCAACAAACAACGCTATAGGAAACTCACATCCACAGTTTCCTCATTCTGATACCCACCATATCCAGTGAATGATTCTCTTTGTTCTCAAACACAAGAGATGTCTGTGCGAAGCTAGTTAAACTGACATGAAGGCCCCACTAGCAGACCCTTTGGGTGCTACCTGGTCATCAGAAAAGGTCTCCATCTAGCAGTGCTGAGGGAGGTGCAGTAGCCAGTAGGACAAAGACAATCGATATAGGAGGGAAGAAGAGTGAGGCTCTCTATAACATTAGAAAGATGAGGTTTGTTTTTCTTACCACAATCTGTGACAGGATACAACATCACTTATGGACCTAGCTTAACACTGCTACATCCACCACATTTTTATAATAACATTGCCAATTCAGTTTTATAAATGTAAATAATATAATAATCTCATTTATAGGAACAGTGCATATCAATGCACATTTATAATGTAAATACACCATTTCAGCCACCAAGTTAATTTTCATCTGTTATCCACAGAGATTAGAGGTTCAGTGTCTTGCTCAAGAATATCTCGACATGCTTTCTGCAGGAACCGGGGATTCAACCACCAATCGGCCAATTCCTAGATGACCACCCTAGTTCCTGAGCTATGCTACCCCTACATATGTCATTATGGGCATGCATCATTGAGGGCTATACATTTCCTTATCAGAATGATGAAGCTGATGAAGTTCCTTTGCTTTCGATTCGATTTGCAACAAAAATGACTTGTTGTGAAATTCAATGTTGACCAAGCAGTACCGGGGTGCAGATAGTGCCGTCATAACGCTGTCCTTAATGAATCTGTCACATCTCATTCTCCCACTGGGAGACTGAATACTCTACTGACCCAAACTGCTGCTTACTTTGTACAGAGGAGGAAATGGAAGAAGTAGAGGAGGAGGAGGAGGAGGAGGAGGTAGAAGGTAGTACTGCTTACGCTAATATTTTTTGCATGTCAGTTGTGATTCTGCCTGTTACAACATGTGGGATTTCACTACCTAATCCTTATCCAATGCCCTCACAAGACAATGTGTTGAATGATGTTATCATATTCTCATCATACCTATATGTACCAACGCCTTCCTTCAGCTCATACCTGTAATAATACACAGGCTAGGTTTCCTTTACTTATTTATGGAGACAAAAACATTTTATGCATAAAAATGCAATACAAAATGCTTTACATCTTATAAAAATGTAAGATTTTAACTGGAGAAAATGCAAAAGAAAAGAAGAAAAAGACATGGGTCCTCCAGTGGTGCAGGGGGTTACGGTGAAGTTTAGTGCATCTCTGTGTCAATGCAATTGGTTGTTCGAATCCCAGCTGTGCTGTTGCCGACCACGGCCAGAGGTCCACAGTTAGTGGGTCATAACTGGCTAAGCCTCACATGGGTATAAAGGTTAGGTTAGATAAAGGATTCTAGTTTCATTAGTGTCCCCTCTGAGTCGTCCAGGCCTCTCGGTTAAGTGAACAGAAAGTACCCTGCTTCGTTCTCCTCTGACGGCCAAGCAAGACCATGATGTGTGGACTAGTGAGGGCTAACGGTCATGTGACTTGGTGGACTCCCATGCTACGGCTTCCTTCTTCCTGTCGATGCTCTAGAGGGGTATCAAATAGACTGACCCAGCAGTAGGCAACTCAGGGAATTCAGGTGGGGGAAAAGGGGATCACATTTGGAAATTGAAAAAGAAAATTGAAAAAATTGAAAAACATTAATCAAAATATACATACCTAAATCTCATACCAAAACAATCTCCAACCAACAGTTTGTACGAGATGCTGAAAGAGTCAAATCTTGGGAAGTAGATTGGTTTTCACATCTTAAAGGCTAAAATGCTTTGTGATGTGGCGGTCCAACCTCTATTTCACATTCACAGTAAGCACCTGATCCCTGTCTCATATGTCTGAGAGGGCGATGGCCTAAATGAGATCTGTTACACCTCATGACGTGACTAATTCGCTTCTATTAATTGCATCTAAAGTGAGGTTAAAGTAACAGAAGACAACTCTTTTTAAGTGTTGGGTGGGGTTGCCATGCATGGCCTCAGGTAACAGAGCAGATTAGAGGTGGTGACAGAAAAAAAGTGACAGACAAATGAGACAGGTTTGTCTATCCTTTCTTTTTGCTAGAGCTGTCTTTCATACTCTCTCTTTCATGCTCTTTCTTGTTTGGTAGTTACACCAGAACCAACTAAATCCAGGAACATGCCTACCAGCATGAGAAAACCAGACGGTATCTCACTGAGGGAAATTTGAAAACTCCAACATAAGCCAAACCTGAAGGAGGCTGAACATATGAGAAGGAGTGAAGCATCACATGAATCACCTCTGCCGTCTGACAGGAAGCCTATCTTTTAACTCCATGGCAAAGAGTGTTTGCCACTTTTTGTCATAGTCATCATTGTGGATTTTTGCAGCATTTCTAGTTCTTTATCTTAATTTAGTTGAAAATTCTTCATCAGGGAATTTGCATTGCATTTCGTCACTTGAAATGTGTTATACAAAAGGAAAACATAAAAGTTGGCAAGTGTTGCCTAAGACGTAGTCATGACCTCAGTCTCCTTGGGTTAATTTAGTGCTCTTCCCCTATGCATCTGAGGGGCATCACATCCTAACTCACATATTGCACCCACTTACGTGCAAATCTATTAGAAAAGTTGATTAAAGATGCAAATAAGCCCATGCCTCCATATCGAGTGAAGAGTCTTGCTGCGAGTAGAACGTGATCATACCATGTTATCACAAGGGTCCCCCAAAAATGTAGGCACTAACTCCTAGAGCACTCATCAGGATGACCAAAACCCAGTGTGTATGCCTTTCCGTCACTCTTTATCAGAGCTGCTCTTTTTCGGTTAGTCGAGTTGACATTTATGCAGGTACCTGGATTCACAATTCAGCTGCCTTTTCCACCTCATGCCAGCAAAATATTTTAGAATAGGTTTATTTATTGTTGTTTTATTGTTTTCTTCCAACAGATGCTGAGGAGGAAAATGAAGACGGAGGTATGGCAACAATGAATTACAGAAAGCATTGTAAAAAGTTAAAATGTTTTTTTGTCTGTTTTTGGATGTGATTTTAAGAACAATATTGTATTACATTACAGGTATTTAGCTGTTTTATGTAAATCTGACAGAATAGGAGTTTAACTAACGGTTTTTCTCTCATTTATTTATCTTTTTGCTTGTTTGTCACTGGAAACGCAGAAGAGTCAAAGCCAAAGTTAAAGTAGGTAAAGATAAATCCTCTTTAGTTCCAAGCTGAAGTGGATTCACCATGGTAACTCTTGCCACCGATCCACATCTCTTCCTTAGAACAGGTTTTGTGCCTAGTTTGGCAGCTCCCAAGATTCCGGATGGAGAAAAAGTGGACTTTGACGTGAGTGCATATGGCCATAGATCCGACCCATGCTGAACTCCATACAGAACAGTGACTACACAAAGCCCATTCCTCTTTTTATAACTGCAGGACATCCACCGTAAGCGTATGGAGAAGGACCTCAATGAGCTTCAGAGCTTAATTGAAGCTCACTTCGAAAACCGCAAGAAGGAGGAAGAGGAGCTCCTTAATCTCACAGATCGTATTGTAAGAAGCATATCGCCTCCCTTTTTTTGCAGAGTAAAGAGAAGATAGAATAGATGGCTTCTCTCAGATTGCAGCTGCATATATCAAGAGAGACAAAGTGGGGGGAAACTCAGTAGATACTATTCACCATAAAAAGTTAGGCATTAGCATTGGGTGTCATGAAAATATGTAAATGTGCACATGCTTCTCTTTAATACTTCTTGGCCCATGTTCAGGACAAGCGTCGGTCAGAGAGAGCAGAGCAGATGAAAATCAGAGCGGAGAGGGAGAAAGAACGACAGACCAAAATGGCTGTATGTATATAAGCATGAGAAGTCATGAATTACACCCAAGCCACATTGTACCAACAAATTATTTCCTTTTTTTTGTTCAACATGCTAGTCGTCCCAAGAGAACAGGCTTTGTGTCAACAAATCTCAAAGATACCACATAATAGAAAGTGTACTATATTGACCTCTCACATGTTTCACTGCCAATGGCGATGAGCCCTTCATCATCATTCCAAGCAGTTCAAACAAAACGCCACAAATTATTCTGAAATATTGCTTGAAATACTTAAACTCACAGCATGAATGAACATGCCTACCATTAGCATTGTGGTGCAGAGGCCATCTAAAAAGTCATTTTGGCTACCAGGAGGAGAAAGCAAGGAAAGAAGAGGAAGAGGCCAAGAAGAAAGCAGACGATGATGCAAAAAAGAAGAAAATCCTCACCAGCTTGAATTTCTCTGGATACAAGGTGATGAATTTACGAGAAAGGGTGTGTGATGTAACTGTCGAGATGACACACCTCCCATTGTATACTTAGATGGTGCATTCCTCACCACAGACGCAGAACAAGGGTGGGACGAAGAGACAGACAGAGAGGGAAAAAAAAAGGAAGATTCTGAGTGATCGACGTAAGGAGTTGAATATCGACCATCTGAAAGAAAACAAACTCAGGTAGAGGAAACACACTCCCCATAAGCTACAGCTGGGAAGTCTGAAACCCATTGCACCACCAAGCTAGCACAATATACATCTATGCAGTAAATGGCTGCTTTATAATAAAACCACCCGCAACTAATCTTAACCACTCCATTTCATGTTCCATTCTCCCACTGACTGCAGGGAAAAAGCAGATGAGATGTGGCAGTGGATGCACCAACTAGAGGCAGAGAAATTTGAACTTCAGTATCAATACATGAGGCAGAAATACGAGGTGAGCCATTGGATATAGAAGAGTTCTCTCTCTTTTCCCATACGCAACTATATGCATGCTGAGAAACGGGTAACGGGATGTGAGCCAAGGCAATTATGCTAGAAATGCTGACACACCATGACCTGCAGCTTTATCAAGGGATCCCTGGCTAGCACTCAACTCTAATGAGGTCAATGGCAACATGGGAAACAAACAGGCATGCATGACACACGCACATCTACACGCTCGATTCACCACCAAGTTTTTCTGGATCCCTGAAAACATCAAGAAGCGCTTCAAACACCCGAGCTGACAGGGGAAACAGGACAGGACATAACAGGACCATGAGTCACGAGTTCAGCTTTGACACCTCACCATGTAATAATTTGACTCCCGTGGCCTTTCTTACCACAGGTCACTGTGCTGAGGAACCGAGTCAGTGATCACCAGAAAAGGTAAGTCTTACCCACTTGACTATACGGCGGTATAACTAGAGGTCCGTTTCACATGTCACGATTAGTTCCCACGTTGTGGAGGTGGACAGGAACTTCAGATAGAGCTTGAGGAATTAAGGCCGGATGCACCTTCCTGACACCCTGCAGTGGGTTTGAACCTATTGCCTCTGACTCGTCAGTTCATAAAGTGCATGCTCTACCATTGAGCTATCTACTATAATACCAAAATCACTACAAATCATCTTTCATATTTTGACATGGTGGCTCAGCAGTAGAGTATGCACCTGCAACTCAGGCGTTCAGGGTTCAATTCTGCCATGTGTCTGGGAAAGGGCATGCAGACCTAACCCCCCATGGTTAGCTAATGTAAAAATTAGGTTTCAAAGCACTTTGAGTGGTCAACAGACTAGCAAAGCATTATATAAAAATGAGTCCATTGACCATTTAGCCAACATATGAACTGTGAAATAATATTGAGAGAGAAACATGCGATAATAATAATAATAATAATGTGATTAATCTTGGGGGTGGCATGGCTCAGGGGGTAGAGCGGTCATCTGGCGACCAGAGGGTTGCAGGTTCGAGCCCTGCACCTGAATAGACGAGTGTCAAAGTGTCCTTGAGCAAGACAGTGTTCCCCCAATTGCTCTGCTCTGTGATGGACTGGCGAGGGTGTATACTTTCACCCAATGAGAACTGGGAGAGGCTCCAGTTCCCCGATGACCCGACCTCGGATAAGTGGTTGACAATGGATGGATGGATGAATGGATGAATGAATGATTAATCTTATTTTCGATCATATTACCAGTCGGTATTAATAAGCAAAAATGTTATCAACATTATCAACAGTATTGTCTTCATAATGTGATGGATCTAATAATGATCATTGTTGATATCTATATGATAATCTGAATCATACTGGGTGTTTGAAAGCACACCGCATGTCCTAGTTTTCCTCGGAGACCAGGATAGACAACAGTAATCCCCTGCAAAGATAGATAAACCTCAGGTCCACCACATGACCTCATCAAGTTTCCACCTCCTCCTGTTTCGACCCCCACCACACACCGACGCCACCTCTACCAACACAAGTCCCGAATTGTTCAGATAGGCTTCAGTGACAGTTGCTGGAGCCAAATGCCCCATAGTACGGTTATGTCCTAAGTATACCCCGGCCAAAGTGGATTGGGCAAACAAAAGAAGAGGGTAAGAAAGGTCTCTTAAAAATGGGCAAGTCGAGGCATCTGGTAGACAAATGCACCAACGTGTCCACAGACTGTGATGGGAGTACAACAGCTGAGGAACCCTTAAACTGCCATCTGATATAATTACTGGTTATGTGGCTCTCTGTTGACAATGCTATTGGCATCTCTACATTATGCAGGCTGAATTTAAGAGGTAAGAGCAGGGCTTTTATTTAAAAACAATGTCTCATGATAAGCCTTTATCGACATGCCCACATGATTTAACTAAGCTCCTCAAGACAGAGCTGGGATACCATAGGGTAGTAAGCACTAGTCTGGCACCAATATCTTCAAAGTCACATGTGGATTAGTCAGCGTTTCAAGCATACATAAATACTACGCTTTCCTAACCCTTTCCCTGAACTATAAATATAAAGTTGACATTTAAAGTAAATTTATGAAATGCAGTGGTTTATAGAACTTTAATGCAATATCAACTACATGATATTGAGAGGTCTGTTTCTGTGTTAAGTTTACTCCCCATGTTGTGGGGGTGGACAGAGGATTTAGATGGAGCTTGGGGGATTAAGCCAGGATGCCATTCCTGACACCATGCAGTGGGTTTGAAGGCTTGTCAGGATCCAAAAGCTCGCTATATTATAGATCTACCGTAGCACCATTATAAATACACACACACACAGACACACACACACACATCTACTGCAACTATATCGGTGCAACTATGATCAATGAAAACCATACATGTTTTTAAAACCACAGAATATGGGCGGGAAAAGGACACCCAGGAATCAAATTTAAAATGGCAGTATAATCAAACTCAAATAGTATTTGACAGCAAATCCTCTCCCCATTGCAGAGAGCCAATAAAAGCTTCTATTAGCTGTTCAAGACTCCCAGGACAACTGTGCTTCTTGAGTAACCACAGCTATCTGCAGCTAGCTAAAATGGGCTTGTGGGTGCAGACATGAAACCGGTCATGACGGCTTATATTTTACTCAAACCTTTCTGATACCACCATGACTAATATGAAAAAGGAACAACATCACCACAGGAGTTGTCAATAAGTATGTGAAGAGGAATAAATTAGAAATATAAAACACAAAACAATACCCTGCAAGGCAGAGGGTCTGCTACTTGGCATGCTCAGTTCAGGATCACTAGATTGCATGAGAATAAATCTTTTCCATGGTGATGTCTTTTAATCAAAAATTCCAAGAAAAAAAATCAGATCCAATGGTAAACAAGTGAGTGTATTGAATAAATAAATCATTGGGCTATAAATACAACTGTAGGGCAAAATGAATAATACATTCCTTGGAATGTGATTTTTTTGGATCATTGTTAAAACAAGATAGTTAATAAGCCGTGACCAGTAGAGTGCATGTGACTGGTAAAGGAGTACCATTTATGTAAATGTTTCAGGGCCGAAGGGATCACATTAGCTTTCCAACTGAATCTTTGACTAGTATCCCTAACTTGATATATTCAGGTTGATATATTGTTTGATGCTAGTAAAGGCGTGGCATGAGCTCATATAGTGGCATCCACCTGGGATTTTGTGTGACATGAATCCATCAGTAATAGCAACACAGGGCTTTGCAGCGGTGTTGTGTTGTACTATAGCAAATGGCCTGCTATTTCAAGGTTAAAGTTGCAAGTGTTTTCATGACTGGAATTTTTGCCTGTACATTTAAGTCTTCTTGGAGGCTTGTGATTAACACTATGATCAGAGGGACTTACAATAAAGGCAACAATGGTATTATAATCCTGAGATGGAGTAGCGACATGTACAGGGTATTTACTCACCTTTTGCCTAATGAGCACCGGGATAGGCTCCAGAATGTCTCCGCAGCCTGACTTCAGATAAGTGGTTGACAGTGGAATTCTTGATGGATGGATAATGCCCTTTCAAACGTTGTATCTCTTAGCAATCAGGATTAAATCCGTTGGTGTCACAGAGCTCAGATGTTTCCATGGAACATAATAAAGGTGCATTCTGCAAGGATTTGGGTTAGGCTGCATGTAATAATACACTGGGTATGTTTTGAGTTGTTTTGTTTTAGTGATAGATTGAACCTCTGCTCACCTCTGCTTTCTTCTCAGTTCAAAGAGCAGTAGGAGCAAGCATGGCCTGAGGAAGTAGCATAGTACATCGACCTGAGGACTGACTTCCCATCATCCCCAAGTGACGGAGATCCTTGCATACCTACCAACGAACCGCTTTGGTCCTAGATAAGATGCTTGAACCTCAGACTGTTGTGCCTAAAAATAATGAAAAGAACAAGCTTTAAATATTTATAGGGCAGTTTTGAAAGAGCTGTCCTGTGAGGTGCGTGTGGATTGTACTCCAGAGACATAGCAGTGTGGTTGCGATTTTCTGATAACAGCATGTGTTGTTAGTAACTGTATTGAAGTGTGTATTCCTCAATAATGACTGTAAACTGAGTGTGCTGTCCATTATAATGGCTTCCGGATTTGATGGATAAATGGTTTGACATCATCGCCAACCGGTAAATGTTTAATGCAACACATAATGTGACTGTCTCTTCTTTTGTTATGATGAAAAATAAAACAATTTGAGTCTGAACTAACCCTGGTGCCGGTGTCCGTCATTTTGTAATAAGAGATCATAAAACACTAATTCAGCAGATTAAATAAGTTTAATATAGTTATCAATACCCAAATATTCTGAGCTGCATGGTTCCCCTGTCAAATGCCTAAATATATAAAGTATGGTTTCTTGGCAAATTGATTCACTGGTTGCTCAAGTGAGAACTTGCAGATACGCATCGGTTTCATCAGCATGAAGCCTGTCACCAAACCCTTGCAGATGACCCTGCTGATCTTCCAGTAACGATCTGTCTGTCTGGATTCACCACTAGATCCTCGTGCATCTTAGTTGTTTGGCAATAGGTGTGTGTATGTATGTACTGTATTCACATAATTTTAGAGCCATTCAACAGTTTTCGCAGCACATTGCATATAAGCAAAGGGAGAGGTCTTCTGCATGATTACATCTGTACCCGTTTCATTTTAAATGTTGAGTTTTGGTTATTCAGCCCTTCATGTCAACATACACTACAAACAATATAGAAAAAAAATGTTCCAATGTAGAAATTCATTCTTCTTTTAGACTTTTCCAGGGGAGGGATGGAGTTTCACCTGAGATCACATACATTTCAAAGTGAAAGAGTGGTCTTTTTTACACTCCAATAAGCTCCTCTAGGTAATAGAAGTTTCTAAATGTGACATTCAGTCGTGTTTCTCACACTGAGGGCAAGGTGGGGAGTTTGTAATTTGCTGTGAGTTTGAGCCACCACTGTAACTGGTTCACCATATTACCAAATAAACCCCAAACATTGCTGCTGCCAATCCAGATCCCGTACTTACCTAATGAAACATAACACTTGGAGTGATTTGATGTTGAAAGGTGTGAGCTAGCAGTGGACAGTCTTTGTGACCGGTGTAGAGGAATAAAGCTTATAAATTCAAACAGCTCAAGCATTGGTTATCTATTGATTAACCTACGGATGTGTCTTCTGCTGTCTACACAGCACACACCCACTATTGTCATTGACACTTCCCAAGAGAAATTTCAAAATGGTACATTATGATCATACAGACAATAATTACAAACTACAATTGAGCTCCAATACAAGTGAATAAACATAATACATGGGGTTAACTAACTAAACATAAAGTCTAAGCTAGGTGAACTCACAAACGGGGGAACCAACGCCGGAGTCTCAACCGTTCGGCCTATAACTTTACACATATTTTGTGTAATTATAATACAACATCTTAACAACATAACCGACTCTTTTTCATAAGCAAATCGGTTTCATAGCTATGGCAGTCAAAACTCTATAAAGACAAGCGTATCAAACAAACACTCACCTTTTCAGAACATTCATGGAACGCCAGCTAGCTGACGCTGAGCTAAACATGTTGGCTAACCGTCGACAGTGGCTAACATTAGCTTTAGCATTACCAAGCTACTGACCTGCGTTTTCAGGAGCCCGATAAAATGTGATGTGTTCGAGCCAGCAAACTTCAGTTTGATACCAGAGAACTCGCATTTAGTGGATCTTTAGCCTCATGTGATGTTATCAGAAGTTAATATAACAACACATTATGACGAACAGCGTAGCAGCAGGTGTACTCGCCATTGGCACCTGACGTCACGCCCACCATATGGTGACAGGGAAACACCCTGGACAGGTCATCATTCCATTGCAAGGCTTGAGGAGTTTAGGGTTTAGTTAGTGTCTTGCTCAAGGACATTTCAACACACATTCTGCCTGTGTTCAACCACTTTGTTAGAAACTCCAGTAGCATTTCTCCTAAGTTACTCAATTAGCATGTCCAGGCAAACTTGGAACAGATCTGACTGAAGAAAAATAATGTATTGAAGCAAGCAGCAGAAAGTTGCACCATTCTACGTTATTTGAAATAAAATATTACAAAATACAGGGACCATCGATGCAGAGATATTTATTTAGATAAATTTATATAATCCCTTCCCAAATACAAACTGCTCAGTACTTCCTTTATAATCTTGGCGAGAGGAACTATAGTATTCATGCTATATATGATTTTCTAATTTTACCCTCGAGATTAGTTTCTCTTTTAAGATGCATTATTTGTGATTTCTATTTATTCACCCAGGTTCTCTGAAGCAATCATCAAAAATAGTATATTACAATATATTATTTAGTGCAAATCGTGGCCAGTCCCAGTGTTGAAGGTTACATGTTAGTTTTCTCCTTTCTATATATACACATATATTCTGCAACAGGGCCATCCCATACCAAAACATATGCAGACTATGTCCACTTCTCCTCCTAATGGTGTATTTTAAGCATTGAGCAGCCAAGGTGTTCAATGCTGGTTTCGGTGAGGTCTCCCAGGGATATTGCAGTAATATTTCCTGGTACGAGTGCTAGACTAGATAACAGTGATTTCAAAGTCAGTTCTTAAAATGTAATAGAAAATGGTGACTCAGCAGTTACTATTGGATGAAGGGAGAATTACCCTAGATATTCAACATTTGACAGTGCCTGTGCCATGTTTACATGTTCGGAAAATGGCATCAAGGTAACACTGGGACTGATACAGGTTTAAACAAATATTACATCTATCAATACAGTATACAGTTTGAAAAACACACACACACCAGATAGACATATTAGATTCAACAACAAGCTTTTCAAACTTTAACCTCATCTGAGCAAAAACATGCAAGCTGTGACAGATGTGGATGGAAGATGCAACATACATTTTGGATTTAAAGTGGAATGTGATGCGAAAAAATATGCATTTCATGAGGAAATCCCATAGATGTGAAATGCACTTGGGATTGAGCCATCTGGATGGAAGTTAGTTTTTCTTCCCCTGGAGATTCCTGTTTGTAGACTTTTCATCCGACAACCAGGTTTGATTCGTGGGCAGCCGTGGTGATGTCATTCACAAAGGTAGTCTTGTGTATACCTTGCTGTGGGTACAGAATGTCACCAAGATGGGAAAATTTGTATTACAACCAAATAACTAACAACATCATAACACCTTAAATCAAATATCATAACAGCAGAGACAACAGAATGTGAGGCTGTTGAGGATAGCGGGGACACAAATGTAAATGCAATCTTTTTGATAGCAGTAGATGAAAATAATAATAATTATTACTATTATTCCCTTATCACTCCCACAAGGGGAAATTTGGATTTCTCTGCATTTTTGACCCAACCTATATTGTATAGGAGCAGTGAGCTGCCAACATATGGCGCTCGGGGAGCAGTTAGGGGTTAAGTATCTTGCTCAAGGACACCTCGACATGCTGTATGCAGGACCGGGGATCGATCCTGCAACCTTCTGATTGCCAGACGACCGCTCTTCCCACTGAGCTATGCCGTGAAGCACAACTGTAGTCTGATTGGACAATAACGTTTTTGACAGATCTAATATCTAGACTGATTACGACTGCTGCTGTGTTAGTAAATACGACCTTCTTTTTCCTGTTGGTAGTGCGTCGCAAACAAAAAAGTAAACGTGTCTTTCTCTACTTTCTGCCAGAACCTGTTTTGCCTTGCTTTGTTCCAATTCCACCTTAATGTATTCCACTCAGGTCCAGATGGGAAACTTTATGATGCCTATGTCAGTTACCTTTATGATGACTATGGAAATTCAACGGAGGCAGAGATCTTTGCCCTTCAGGTTTTGCCAGAGGTGCTTGAGAAGCAATGCGGCTACACTCTCTACATCAGGGGACGGGATGACTGTCCAGGGCAAGGTCAGGAATGCTCACACGTTGTTGTTTTTTTTGCTTTAGCACAAGTCTTTTTATATTCATAAAGGAATATGGTTTAATTTGATATACTTTAATAACTTTGATAACTTTGATAATTCCAAAAATACCAACCCAAAAAGGGAGTTGGTATTTTTGGGGCTATTTTTGAGTTGGGGCTGTAAGAACCTGCTGAAATCTTTTTGGCTCAGGGAATAGCCTGCGTTTTAGAATTGGATATAAGGTTGAATGATATCAGACTAATAAATTATATTAATATTGAGATGGCAGCCAAATAATCCACCTGAGCAAGTACCCAGAATCCCTTTAGCTCATTTTAATGGTATAAAGTCAAGTCAATTTGATTTGTAAAGCCCATTATCGTAAATGGACAATTTGCTTCAGTGGACTTAATATTAATTTTAATTTTATGAGGAGGAAAACCTAAAAGGAGACAATTATGATATTTTTCACTATATCTTGATGCATGTTCAATAATCCAGGTAAAGAACCCCAGAAAATTGAATCTGTTTAATTCAGTATGAGGTTTGGTGGGAGAAAAAAGATCGTCACGCTTCTGGGTAGCTTAGTCAGTTTCAGTTGACTACAGGCATCCCTGACCGTACAGTTACAAACAACCAAAACCAGGAATCCAACACAAGTTTGACATATAAATACCCCGAGCATTAATTAGAGTTACAATGGCTAAATGTACTTTTCCCAGACAATTGATGAATAGCTGCAATCACACCACTGTAAAATGGTGACGGATGTACATTGATATAGTTGATTAAGTAAAGTTGTCTAGTGACGTCTGTTGAGGCACTGAGTCAGTGTGGTCAAAAAGTTAATTAACTACTAGATCATATTGCTTTTTCAACTGGCCTATTGTAAAGCTGTTTGGTTTTTGATTGTTTTTTTTTTTACTGAGACAGTTAACATGATAGGAGAAAAGCAACAGAGAAGGTTTTACATTGGCAAGAAGGTCACCGGGTAACTCTCAGGAATAGCCACGCGTACTGCCAAGTTTCCTTGAGCAAGACAAACACACTCACACATACACACGCACACACATGCACCTACAAATGTCCATGCTTTGCTATCATTTGGACACTGTGTGCAATCAACATTTACTGTATGAACTGACTGATTATTGCCTGACTTATTCCTTATAGCGATGCACGATGTCATTGCCGCAGAGTCTCATAGATCCCGGCGACTGATCATCATCCTATCTGAGCAGGCGAAATCTTCCATGGGACCCGGAATGACAGAGGCATTGCAAATAAACTACAGCCAAACCCAACTAAGCTACGAGCGGAAGATAGGACTGTTCGATGCTCTCACCCAAAATGGTCCCCCTGTGATCCTGGTGGAAATAGGTGATCGCAGACTTTATTCTTGCTCCCTGACTCGTAACTGTTTTTGGTTACTGTACCACCAGTCACATTTATTTCACCCTGAGGTACCACCTTAAAAGTATGACTCTAACCATATCACTTTATTCTATGTGTTTATTTGAAAAATTGAGAGAAAATTGTGTATTGCAAAAAGATAAATAAATAAACAACATTAATATTAATATTAATAATAATGATACAAAATTAGAATCAAAACATACAAAGAGAAATGCCTCTTAACATCAGTGTGAAACTTGACTTTGTCTCTCACTTGTGAGCTTTGACATTTTGGGGGTCTGTGTGGTGACGGTAATGATGAGGCTTTTCTCTAAAGAGAGTCTGTAACTGTAGTTAGTGTTGGTTTGAGTTAGGGGGGTATTAGGGTTATCATGGGACTTGTAAAAACAGACAATTGATTTCATAGAAGCCTTTTTTAAAGTATAAAGGGCTTAAAGGGGAAAATAATTGCCGTGATAAATTTAATTGATACACAAATAACATCGCATATAATTAATGTAATGGGTAAAATACAAATATATGGTGTTGTTGCAGAGTTTTTAGCATATATGAAAGTTTGAGACTTTTTTCCAGTTGTTTCTTTGATCAAACTGATTTCATTTCATAAGCGTTGATAATAAGTTAGTAATTTATGTAAAACAGCTAGTGTGGGAAATGTTGAGTTAAAAGATTACACATTTTAATTTGTTTGGGTTGGGAAGTAATAAGTAGGAGAGATAATTAGAAGTTAAAATGCTTTGAGATGTATTCAGGGGGCTTCGCTGCCCAAGTGGAGCAGGGATGGGGAGGAAGAGGAGGTTGGCCTTGCCTCTTTTTGTTAGCAGCCAAGTTGTGTAGCCTTTTTTGCCACCAAGCTAATGTGTGTGTGCCTTTTTATCACTAAAGAATCAACTCTTATTTTAAGTCCAGCATCTCATCTTGTCATTTTGAAAGTAGTTAGACTAAAGCTACAACATGAGTTATCAAGTTGATTAAAAAAAATAATTTGGGGGGGGGGTCAGATCTCTCTTTTGGCGATTGGGAGAAGAGACAATAGGGCATAAAATTCAATTTGAGCCCAAAGAAATAAAGTGTGCTACTTTCTTTTTTGCTTTTGCACATCTTCTTTTTGTTGGTAAAGGAACATGTTTTAATTTGATACACTTTGATATCTACATTGTTGACCCCGGCCAATTTGCAAGTTGATCACATAGATCTTTTATTAGATAGGTCCTGACCTCTCACACATTAAGGGCAATTTCAAAACACCAGCCCAAAAAGGAAGTGCTGAAATCTAGCAACCTACTGAAATCTTTTTGGCTCAAGGAACAACGAGGAAGCCTGAGCTTTAGGATTGGAGTGCCTGAGTCAGTTTAAATAATAAACCTGAATAATATCGGATTTATCAGTTATATTAATATTGAGATGGCAGCCCACTAATCATCCTGAGCAAGTTCCCAGAATCCCTTTGCCTGATCTTTATGGTGTGCAGAATGGTGGGCACAAGATCAGGCAAACTCAAATTGTTATTTTAAAAAAAGACGTATATTGTGATATGAATGCAGACATTTCTCATGAGATGACATGAATAGTACTATTTGGTCAGAGTTAATCATTCTAGAATGATGGGGGATCGGGGTGATCCTTTAGGGGAGTGTGTCTGAATCTGACCAAATGTTTCCTCTTGTCTATTTGATGATGTCTGTTACCTATGTTTTGGGTGGTCGTCCCTGCTCTCTTTTTTCCTCTGACCTATCCCTCTATCTGTGTCTTCTGCAGCTTATTGCATCTTATCAAATGGTTGAAGTATCACATTTTTCTCTTCACTAGGGTACTTTTGAGTGATCTACCATTTTCTTTTACCCGTTTTAGTTTTTCAACATTTGTCACATGAACTGTATATAGATCTTTAAACATTTTTCTATACATCCGCATCTCAGAGGCCTCTCTATCTTCTTCTACATTTCTTTACTAAATGTCCAGGTTTCACTTGCATACAAGAAGGTAGATGAAACATAAGCTCGTATCACTCTTTTCCAAGTTTTAATTTTAAGGCTTCTTGTCATGGGAACATCTTTTATGTTTAACAAGTTTTTTTATTTTTTATTTTCTTTTACACCTTCCATCATCCGTTATTGTCTGGCCAAGATATTGGAATGTTTTCACTTGTTCTAAGGTTTTATCATCCACAGAGATATTTAAATTTGATTGATCTATTTTTCCACTGACAACCATTATTTTGGTGTGGTTAAAATTCATTTTTAAACCTTTGGCCAAACTTTCATCTTTCACAACATTGACTATCTCCTGTAAGGCTTCTTCACACTGTGCTACCAGAGCTGTATTGTTGGCAAACCTTAAGTTGTTGATATTGATTCTATCTAAGTTTATGCCCAGGTGGACATCTGCTTCTTTGAAAATCTCCTCTGTGCAGGTTGAAGAGCTTAGGAGACAGAAAACCTTCTTGTCTAAATAAGGACTGTGCATATTAATGAACATTTAGAAATGTACATACGCCAGATTTAGCCACTGTAATTATTTTCCTCTGTTGTCCTAAGCAGTTGGGTGCTCAGTGTTTTGCATAGGGACACTTCTACATGCTTTCTGAAGGAATCGAGAATTGAGGTACCAATAATGTACCAATAAGGTACCGATAAAGCACGTGCACTGTGAGGAATGCTTGCATGGCCAATAGAAACCAGACAGTCTGCCAGGCACAGAGGGTAAAAAGAGGAAAAGAAAATATTGTGTGTCAGAATCCCTTGAATAATAATGATTATGATAAAAGTAATAGTAGTAATAATCTCCTTTATAGGGACAGTGCATTTAATGAACAACACAAATGTACGATTATATCAAGACAAAATGACGAACCTTAAAGGTTTTAAAAGGTCCTACTAGTAGTTTTGAAAACTTTACCCAATTTGCTCTGTCCTACATGACTTCCCAGCACATCTGGTCAGATGTGCACTGAACTGAACTGAGCAGTGAGAACAGCTCGATTCATGCTGTCACTGCAGGGGCTAAGAAAAAAAATCCAAAGCAGCCAAATGTACATTCTGTCCTGATACGTGTTTGGAATAAATACCTCTCTCAAATACCCAGGGTCCAAATTTCACGATATGTCATCTGCACTTCACCAAAAGAAAAGCAAAACAGTGAATGAGAGGGAAAAAACAACCACCTGATCTTATAGATAATCTGAAGTTTTAAAAAGCCATATGACTGACAATGCTTTCATTTTTACAATCAAATCTTGTGCATCTTTTTTCTTTTGTTCCTCACACTTTCAGACTGGGTTGATCACTTGTGGAACCTGCTTTGCTTTGATTGTTTGATATACTTACCAAGAATGATTGTGATTGGTGCTTCGCGATAGCTAAAGAGCTTGCATGTTACTTATGAGCAACACACTCTGTATATCCAAGAACCATTAGATGTAACCATTAAATGACATTATATCAGACTTCTGTTTTATATTAGTCATGGAAAATAGGAATTGGGCAAGTTCTCCTTTCTTATTAAGCAATTAAAAGTATCATGAGGTCTTTGAGGTCATTTGCCTTCACATCACACACCCTGTGATGTGACCATTGTGCATTCACATATCATGATGATGATACTAAAAGGATTCGGTGCAGCCCTATTGAAGCGAGCACAAGTGTTGTTGTCTTTACCTTTATCTTTACTGTGGAGGATAATCTAACAGGAGACGATCATGATATTTTTCATTTCAGTTTGATAACACAAGATGGACTAGGGGTTGTCAGCTCAACATGTATGGGTGTTAATCTCTAATCTACTCTGTCCTCAACAGATGGTCCAGTAGACTGTGGTAGCCTGCCGGAGTCATTGCGCTACGTCAGGAAAAAGCAAGGGGCCTTGAAGTGGACTAGCTCTGGTGGAAACTCCAAGCTCACCAAGTTGACGTCTAATCGATGTTTCTGGAAAAACCTGAGGTATCACATGCCCTCAGCTCCCGTGGTGAAGTCCTTGAATGAGGACTGAGACACTATTGCAAACTTTTTCCTCACTGGATGGATTTGAGTCATTTGAGTTATAGCACTCAACCCAAAGCCTGTCTTGACCGAGTCTGGGTGCGATCCATGATTTAAGAGTCGCTAGTCTTTTCAAAGTAAACTGGTCCCTTATACTTGCTATGCCGACATCTCAATCCTGAAATCCTATTTATACATGGATGTGATAATCCTGACGGATATTCTAATTCACATACAAAGGCGTGTCAGAAGAGTGCCTCTACAGCTGAGGAATTATGATATTTGTCATGCGGAATGTTTTCACACACACACACACACACACAAGGCTGATTAAGTCATGATAGAGCGTCCCCAAATGGCCTGGCCTTGTGAAGGAGCAGTATGGATCTAAGGAGAGTTAGACTACCCACCTTAAATGATCCATTTGGCATGAAGGCTAATATGTCAGTGCAAATCATTAAACCAAGAATACAACGCAAAACTCCATTGTTCTTGGATGCGGAGAAATATGTCCAGTTTTCAAAGCCAAGGGCTCAGCCATTATACGTACTTGGCATCCAAAGAAGTTGTAGTGGTGACTAAGGAAGTACAACAGCTGATGTGTGGGAAAACCTGTTTTGCATAACAATAATGTTTTATTAGAAGGCACATGGACATAAACTGTGAGTACGTGTTCTCATAAATGGTTTTCCACTGATTCAAGAACATGCTGAGATTTTTGTCCGTACGTGAATCCGAGCTTGATTGAGCGGTAGAAGTGTAGGCTAGCTTACCTAGGCTTACCCTTTTGGCTTTGCAATAGGACATGTTATGCTCGTCCCATCACCGTGGTAACGCTTTGTTGTTGTGTGCACCAAATATTATCGTGAGTTATTGAAATTTGTTCCCTATAATTCAAGCTCTGCACCAAATTGTCTGGTAAGCGATGTCTTCTCCCCATGCAATATCTACTACAAGAAGGGGCCAACGCCCAATGGGATAGACATATCTTTTTTTTAAAGGAACACACTTTGTGAAAAATTGGAAAACTTGGAGCTGGAAAACAGTTAATGAGATACTTTGTTCAATTAATGTGGAAAAACCATTCTTTTTTTCATTTGTGTTTTACTTTTTGTACTGTATGGAATACTTGAACTTGATATTACTTGAGAGCACATTTTTTTCATTAAGGAACTAAGAATTTGACCCCAAATACTGAAAAGTTCTTAAAATTCTACTTACTCAGCACTAGGTCAGATTTCTAGTTTCCCATGAAAAAATATGAAACCTTAGTAATTCTCAACAAAAGGATGCTGAAGATGATCGTTAGTACCAGACTTTCAGTTCTTTTCTCAAAACAGTTTTATAGAAACTGCTCCAGTATCTTTTGTACCTTGACCCTATGCACTTGTTGTACATCACTCTGGATAAGAGCGTCTGCTAAATGCCTGTAATGTAATGTAATATTTGGTTATTAGTGCAACCAAATACAACACTGCTTATGTGCTCTGAACAATTGTCCCCTTGATTATTATTATTTTTTATTTGTCCACTTTTTCCAGTCCTCCAATTATTAAAATAGATAGCGAGTGAAAAAAAATCACCTAAAATTAGGAAAGGGATTAAAAAAAAACTTCTATAGTGATTCATTGTCATTTAGACATATTGGAAGTCTTGTACTCCATGACGTACTTCTAAGGTTCTTCTGATCTGTATATAATAAACAAGGACAACATGGCTACATGGGGGCGGCATAGCTCAGTGGGTAGAGCGGTCGTCTGGCAATCGGAAGGTGGCAGGTTCGATCCCCGGTCCTGCATACAGCGTGTCGAGGTGTCCTTGAGCAAGACACTTAACCCCCTAACTGCTCCCCGAGCGCCATATGTTGGCAGCTCACTGCTCCTATAT
>OMLC01055801.1:0-19981 GCA_900302585.1 Regalecus glesne
GAAACAATGAACCAAGAAGTACGAGGAAGAACACACGGCGGAAGAATAACATACCTTCTGTCAAGTGGGTCAGTTTCAAAGCCTTCTGATTCTTCGTCTTTGTCGTCTGATGTTAACTGTCGTTATTGGTTGGGATTGTCGATTTGGAAACTTTAAATGATCTGCCTTGAACACTACATTGGCTCCTAGCTTTGCTTCGAGGGAGAAGTACGGACTCGAGAAACAGTACCGGCTGTAAACCTGGCTGCCACTAGCAACTTCTGCTCAGCTAGCTGAACAAGGTTTCAACATGACTTGTCAAATGTCCACCACCTTTTAAATGCAATCGTGGATTTATTTTGCCGTTCATTGGCTAGTTAGTTAATCAACGCTGGCAAATTTACGACTTTCTTCTAACTAACGTTCACAAAACTCTTAAGCCGTTGGATGTTTGGTGTGGTAAGTTCCTTTTTTATATAACCTGCCCAGTAGCGGGTGTTGTCAAATAATTGATCAGTGATGTTGAATGGTGATCAACACCATAACATAGATTATTCAAAACCTCAACCTGCTATGCATCAGTTGCTGTATATATCGTGCTGCTTGGTCCATATGATGGACTGGAAGAAAAGATAACGTACATGATGAGGATTTGAGACAAAACATTGCAGTATCCGTTTCGAGGCTACAGGCGAGGATTTAGGCCAGACTGAAAGACGTAGAGATGTCGATGCTGATTCAGATAACATGAAAGTATATGAGTTTTTATTTCCTATTGGGTCACATACAGAATGGTGGAAGTGCATTTAATGTATTGGAATATTTATTTAAGCACTATTATCAAAGTGAATCAGGATGGGGTACACATATGCATCTTAACTTAGTTCTCACTCCCGGTCCTTTGGGACTCCTTGTATTGTTGATTTTCTATTCGTTAGTTATTACATTAAGTCAGGTAGTGAACAGAAAATCAGCAGGACATGGTTTCCATGAGGACCGAGGTTGAGAACCCCGTATTGTGCTATAAGCTGGTGACCAGAACAAAAAGTGGGTATAAGGACTTATTATTCCCAACACAAGTAAACCTCAGTACATTTGTGTGAGATACAGCTGACAAGTGTGAGGGTGTTGACAATTTTTTACAAGAAATTTTGAGTTGGGGTGATAGGGTTCAAAAAACAATTTGGTGTTATTGACGATGATTAACATTATGATGATTATGATGATTAACAGATAGGAACAGGCAGTCTAGAGTAAATCAGAGGGAGCATCTGAACCATCTTTGTTACACCAGTATCAAGCAGGCTGTTTTTTTCACACCTGCATCACACCTGGCTCAACCTTGCCACATGTTGTGACTTTTCTGAATAAAGGTTTATTGATTATCAAAGTTTTTTTCTAGAGTTTTGCTTTTAATTTTCTTTGCACAGTTATCAGTTTGCTGTTATCGATGTGCTGCAAATTGATTTGTTGTCAGTAGCAACAGCATGATACTGTTGATCTACCATCATATGCTTGTTCAGGCTTTTAGGAAAACAATGAGTGGCCTTTGGTCATGTGCCCTAATGTATGCAAGTCCTAGACAATTATGCACAACAGACTTAGCAAACCGATGTGTGTAAAGGCAGCTTCACTGAATTAGCAACCACTGTTGGTGGGGATTTTTCTTTGAAATACTACAAGTTGCTTTCCTGCGCCTCCTGGAGACCCCCTTGTGTATCTTTTAACAGAACACTCTGCTCTTCATTGGAATTTCGTTAGATTGTTTTGAGGTTTTTCCAATTCCTTATTTTTTGAAGATGCTTTCTTTGATTTTTATTAATAGCTTGAAAAGCTTAACAATGGGGTAACAATGGAGCATTTGATGAATTAACAAATTGTGCTCATCAAAAAGATTGATGTCTCATAAATGCTGTACTTTACAGCAATGTATACATATATAGCCTAACTGTATATTTTTATCCTACAGTCAAAGAGAGACTCCCAAGCCCTATGTCTGCTGATGCTTCAACTGGCAGTATGACTGCTGTCGCTGCCCCTTCCCCAGCTTCCCAGTCTGCCAGCCAAAACACGGAGTGCAATAGTCATGGTCTACTGGGGAGCAAATATGTCAAACTGAATGTCGGTGGCTCGCTGCATTACACAACCGTCCAGACATTAAGCAAAGAAGATAGTTTGCTCAGGAGTCTATGTAATGGAGGAGCTGAGGTTACTATAGACTCAGAAGGTGAGTATATTTAGCATTTTGCATTCTGATTATTGCTTCACCATTTTTCTCAAAGTTCTCTCCATACCTTTATTCACAAACTACATTTTGGCTACCGTCTGTGAATTTAAATACTGTTGGGCGAAGACCAAAAAGTATTCTAACACCTCTAATTTAATTCCATGGTAGTCTTAATGGAAAATGTAAATTATCATATTGCCAATGATTCATTTTAGTTATATTTTAGTGTAACTGACACAAGATTAATTACATCTAACAGTAAAGGGGGATCCCCCATACAGTTTTCTTAGAAAATGCATTCACTTGTATGATAAGGGATGTCCATCCATCCATCCATATTCCTGCTGCTTATTCTGAGTTAGATCGTGGGGTAACTGGAGCCTATCCCAGCGATCATTGGGCGAAAGGCTAGCAAACACCTTGGATAGGTCCATCACATGGTGATAAGGGATATGTAGAATTAAGTTTCTCTAGAACAAGTAAAAATCCTTCTAAAAGCACTACATTGCCAAAATACACCAAAATTATGTTTGTTGTGGACTTATTTTTAGCCAATAGAGCCAAACATAAAAAGTATCAGAAAATAGTGGAGAAGGCACATTTCCAAACTAATTAAATTTTCTCCCCTACTTAGGCTGGGTTGTGTTGGATAGATGTGGCCGTCATTTTGGACTGGTTTTGAACTTCCTGCGTGATGGCTCTGTACCACTTCCGGAGGACTATAGAGAACTTGATGAAGTTTTGAAAGAGGCTCAGTACTACAGAGTTCAGGGACTCATCCAGCACTGCCTCACAGCCATGCAGGTAAAGGAGTGAAACACTAATGTGCCTTTTAAGATAAGAATGCTAATGTTGTGTGACTACCTGAAGGAAAATAAATAATATTTTTTGTATGCTATGCAGAAAACTCCCAGTGCTCTCAGCCCTCTGTAGACAGTAGATTTGTTTTCGTAACTAGCGGCGTGAGCCTCAACTTTTTACAAAATTAAAGCTATTCAAACAAAGGACACCGCTCAGTCAAGACACTGAACTTCTAATTGCTCTGCAAAGACTTAAACTGCCCACTGCTCCTATTTAATAGGACAGTTTAAATGCCAAGGGAAAATACTGTTGTAAAAATAACGTGGCTTTCCTTTCCATTTTCCTCTGTTTATTATACTTCAAAGAAGGTTTAGACTGGAGAGGAAGCAAAAGCTACCTGACCTAATTTGTCGGAGCATAGACAAATAAATGAAAAAAACAAAACAGTTAGTAGTATTAGTAGCAGAACATCTGCTAATTTGACTTGACAGCTACAAATTATCATAATCATAAATCACAAAGGATTGATTCTCATGTCCCATTCCTTCCAAAGCACCTTTTTGTGGATGGTTATCCATGTATTCCCATCCAGTGCCATTCACCTGAATATCATTTCCACTGGACATTAAGCTTTGCACGTGACACATTTTCAACTCTTTTTGACAGAGATTCAACATTTTCCACCACTAAGCTACCGCGGCCTGCATTCTGCTTCAGTAATACATGAATTGTTCATATGATGTCTCCATTTGCTTTCAGAAACAAAAAGATGTCTATGAAAGTGTGTGCCGTATTCCTATGATTACTTCAGCTAAAGAAGAACAGAGGATGATTGCCAGCTGTAAGAAGGTAACTTATGGAGGAGTAAGGGTCACCTTTAGGTTACCCAGTATTTACCAATTTTGTAAGCATTGTGTTTACTCCCATTTCTTCTGTGAAATTGGTAGCAATATTTTTCAGGGTTTATTTGTAAGAATAGTGTGAGGAACCTAAAAAATTGCCAGTGAAAGGACACGGATTCAGTGGCTAATTTAAGAGGAAGATGAATTGCAATTGCACTATCAGTCAAGTCCATAAAATACTTGTGGGAAATTGTTGATATTGCCAGCAACAGCAATATTCTGGGGGAACAGGCATTTCTATGAGAAATTTCCCAAAATTTGTCGGTCTTGTGTAGTTCAATCAGAGTGTCCTTGTTGTGGTAGCATATACCTTGAGCGTGGCACTGATGGTACCCAAGTTAGGGGTGCAGTTACCACTGGGTCTACCCATACAGTAATACATGGCTGTATCTTTTTATTGCAGAAATTTCATTCAATTGTAAATCTCCCAAATTCCTGATGGATTTAAAACTGGTTATTGTGTTTTGTCTATCCAATACAGAGTTATTATCCTCTACTAAAATGTTTATTTCCCCACCATATGATAGTAAGCCTCAAGTTGTTGTTTTCTGTCCCTACAGCCTGTGGTAAAATTACAGAACAACAGAGGAAACAACAAATACTCTTACACCAGGTAAGATTCAAGGTGGACAATCTATTTCTTAGAAAAAATGTAGGAATAAACAATTGGAAAAGCTGAAATGTTATGCTTTTAGTACACCCGTTTAATGTACCTTAACCCAAATAAAACTAATTCTATTGATGTGCTATAAACTACAATTGCCAGACAGTTGATAACTCCATACCCTTTTCTGTCCCTGCTACTAGTAACTCTGATGATAACCTGCTGAAGAATATTGAATTGTTTGACAAGCTTGGACTACGCTTTAATGGCCGCGTCCTCTTCGTCAAGGATGTTCTGGGGGACGAGATCTGCTGTTGGTCCTTCTATGGTGAAGGTCGCAAGATTGCTGAAGTTTGCTGCACCTCTATTGTTTATGCCACAGAGAGGAAACAGACCAAAGTAAATTTTACCTAATGCCATCTAGAATGTGTAGCTTTTTTTTGAAACTTTTTAAACATATCACCATCATCTTTCTATAAATACGTTATGAATCAAGAGCAGTCCTCATTTCATCCAATGAAAATCCCATAGAACCGTCAAGAATCATACTGCTCTTGTTCTGTATTGCCATATGTTTTATCTTTGATTGTTTTACGATATTGGTAGACGAGCAATTTTATAGACAGAATAGACTGGGAAGAAAAACTTCATGACATGCATTATTGTCAAGTTCCTTAGGCCACGTAATATTTTTTGTCTCTCATATCAAGGGTAAAGAACCCTTTTTAAAATGGCATTGATATTATCCAGATATATCTTTTGTACTGTAGATTTTATTCTATCTGCAACTTTATTAGGATACCCTAGTGAAACAACTCTACTGAACATTATTCTCTGTTTCTGAATCAACACTGACATTAGCTGTAAAGAGATCACTTCTATATGAATATCTGATCTTTGATGGCCTCACCCTTGAAAGGCCACTTTTTTCCATATCTCCTGGGTCCGTGGCTCAGAACTAATTCCATTCACTGCTTTGGTTACTTTGTGCCATTCAACTTGTTTCATTTTGTTGGTAATTCCAGAGTTTAGGCTTCCAAATAGTACACATTTTCTTTTGTACACAAATGTCTACAACTAAACATACATAGTTTTATATATTTGACCCCTTGTATTCTATAAGGGGTGGGGTGATGTAGCAGACAACTTGATGTAGTATGTATTAGATTTTTGTTGCTGTGCTCCTCAGCTTTGTGTACATGACCCTTTAGATTATGAGTGATGTGACATTTGATAAGTTTTGTTTTTGGGATTTTTTTAGGTTGAGTTTCCTGAGGCTCGCATATTTGAGGAAACCCTTAACATCCTAATCTATGAAAATGGCAGAGGATCCGGTCCTGGAGGACTAGCTCTTTTAGATTCAAGAGCCTCAGGTGCATCGCCTGGAGCTGGGCAATCAGAGGAAGAGGGCACTGGCGGAGCTGACAGACGTGTGAGACGGATTCACGTCAGGAGGCACATTATGCATGATGAGAGAGGGCATGGTCAACAGACTGTTTACAAGGACTGATTCTGGAAAGTAAGTGAAGGGATAGTGTGGAGAGAACATGTACATTAGGAATTTTTAGTTGTAGTTGAGCGTAATAAAGAAACATGACCTTGAGTATAGTGATAGCATAGAAAATTCAACATTCCAAAAATGTCTTACAGGTCAGAAATCCAGGGGGTGTTGACTGATTTATTTTTTTCTATTTTTATTTTTTTTGTCAAGCCAAGAGGCTTTTCTTTTTTTAAGGTTTTGTTTACAAGGACAAATAATCCCAAGCATTTTTGTAAATTCTTGAAATGGAAACTGTGTCAAATTGAAGACGAGTAGGATTAACATGAATATTTCCTTTCGAAACATAGGAGATTCCCAGTCAGTTTGTGTCTGGTCAGGTTTACTACTCTGTCTATTGGTTTTGGCTTTTAGAATAGACAGCCCACCATTGACGTGGATGACAACAGTTTGCACTAGTGGTCACCTCCTCTTTTGGATTTGCAAATCCTATTTGTTCAGGTTCATGCATCGGGTGGCTTTTTATACCTTGGACTGAGATACAATATGACAGTGACGAGCGGAAGATGAATTTAATCTTAAACTTTGGTACAACACTGGAATAAAGTGGAGCTGCCATTTTATATTTACCAGATAGGAGGCGGCCGATAAATGTGAGAGCTAAGCAGCTCCTCTTCTCTAAGTTATGACTGATGCACATTGTTTCAAGATGTTTCTATTAATTTATAAACCTAATTTATTGTCTATTTTTTTAGTATTTATTGTATGCATTTTTTTCAAATTGTGTGTACTAGTGTTAAAGTGTGTTTTGACTTTTACAGCTTACCCTATTGAATATCACTTTTTCCAAACAATACACTGATGTTGTATGTAGTGTTAACAATAACCACGACTTGAGCTATCATTTCCCTGTTCTAATTTGTTTTTGAGCCACAATTTCACAACTTTGTGTCGTATATCCACCCACTGGTGTCTCAAAGTAATTTGAGATACATCTGTGATTAAGTTGATACAGGTAACACTATTTTTCTTCAAGAGGGTTATATATAGAGGTCACTGATTTAGGTCTAATCACTCTAAATACTTAAAAGCATAGATGAAAATAATAGTTAGCTCAAACCTTTTTTGTAATGACAAAACGCCTTTTGAAAATGCACTCATTTAATTTCCGTCCAAAATTGAGTTGTTATGTAATTGAAATATTCTCAATAAATTTATGGAATCTGTTTTCTTGTTTTTTTCCCCCGCCGTTTTTCCCCAAAAGAATGCAAATGTACTTCCCCCATTAGGGTTGGCATGGCTCTTGAGGTAGAGCGTGTCCTCTAGTAATTGGAGGGTTGCTGGTTTGATCCCCAGCTCCTTCAGAAAGAGTGTTGAAGTGTCCTTGAGCGAGACACTGAAATCCTAACTTTTCCCTGGGTGCTACAGCAGCCCACTGCTCCTATACAATAGAATGGCTTAAATGCAGAGGACATTTTTCATTGTTGAAATACAATGAGCAAATAAAGTGGGATGTATGGGTGGAAATGGACCTTTACATGCAGACAATTGAATCTTTGATTATTGGTGTTATGCAATGATATCAAGCTGCAAATTGATGTAAGGTAACCAGATCTTAAGAGCTGTTACAACTAATACTAAATATTACACATTGATGAATGAGTTTAAAAACTGCTGAACATGTGCTGATAGGTTGTAGGAAGTTTAGTGTGGAAATAGAAAGACTGAATGGTTGGATGGTGGATATTGGAATGTACTGGAACATCAAAACTCTGTTAGAGACAGGGGAAATAATTACAGGGGGGAATGGCGTCATGTAAATGCATTAACGAAGTAGTTTATCATAAAAAATATAGCTTCTTTATAGTCATGATATTATACACTTCATTCAGTAGGGGGCAACATGCACCTTAACGTTGGCTTACAGCGAGTAAACCAAAAAAAAGTAGAAACTACGTCACATCCGACAGACACGAAATAAAGCGCGCAAGTATGGCTTCTGAAGTAGATGTCAGGAGATTTGTGAGACGTACACTCAGGGAGGAACCTGACATTAGGTAAAATACAGACATCTTACTTGCATATTCACACTGAATATGGTGAGAGTTAGCTGAGGAAACAATGCTTGAGGTTGAAGTTTTTAATATTTCGTCTTTGAAAGGGTGAATTTACGGCGATCCTTTGTCTCGCTAAACAATCGGATTCAAAACGAGCAATGTTGAAGATGCTAAGATTTACGCGAGGAATGATAAAAAAGGACAGGATTAGGAACGAGTATGTTAGGGGTAGAGGAAAGGAGGAAAGTCAAATTGGAGGTTTATAAATGTGATGATGGAGGACACGCGGGTGTGTTCTGTGAATTGTTTCATTCTGTATACATAATATCCATTGCACTATTGTACGTCTTGGGAGAGAGATTCTTCCTGTGTTCTCCCAGAGGTTTCTTCCTATTTTATTCACCATGTCAAAGGTTTTTAAAGGAGTTCCTTGTCTGAAGGTTTAAAGACAGGGGGTTTTAATCATGTTAAACCCAATGGGCAATACAAATAAAATTGACTTGACAAGGGTAGATGAAGAGGACAGTAAGAGATGACGATGGATGAACTGCTGTGGTGACTTGTAACGGGAGCAGCCAAAAGTAGTAGTAGTAATAGTAGTATTGAAGGGATGGAAGTTTTGCTTTAAGTGTATTTTTTTATGCAATGCTTATTTTTTTCCTTTTCTGCGTGTGGATTTTTGTTGTTGAATGTGAACATTTGCTTGGGTTTTCTTCATAGCTGTTATTTAACATGTTAACCTGAAGGTATATTGTAAACATTGACATGTCAGCCCCTATTTTTATTTTGCTCTTTTTCTTGTTTGGAGGGACACATTTATTTGCAGAATTATTAATTGGAGGTTTCAAGACCATAGGAATAGTATGCAATGATTCTTTATAATAGTGGTACTCCCAAGATATTTGTTGCAAATCCATATCAACAAAAATATTATACATTCGGTTTCAGTAAGTTTCCCATACTCTAATTAATGTAAATTGTTCATGTTTCATTCAAGTAAGCTGACTCTAGGCATTTTAAAGAGGCAGTATTTGGCATACATAGGCCATGAATCCTTGAGTCCAGAGGCCAGAGGGTTGATGAAGAGTGTTGTTGTAGAGGAACTGACGAAAATGCAGGTCAGTAAATTCTAAATGGACACTATAGGCAGGTTTGGGTTTTTGTGGTAGACTACTTTGTGTGACAGACTCCTTAGTGTTGAGCTTTTTTTCTACATCTAGGACGGTGGCCATGGTATCAACAAATCTGAGAATGCCCCCAACAACAGTAAGAGGAAAGAAAAAGAAATTGATGAAATGGCAGTTGATGAATCGAAGGCAAAGAAAATCTGTCATCGATCAAGTTTTTCAGGTAAAATGATAGCTCTTCTATTCTCCCTATGTGCCCTTTGGTGGTTCCTTAAATAACTCGTACTGCATCCTGCTTTTTAGTCACCTTATAAGGAATTTAAAAGTACTGTTTTCTTATTCTGGATTTAAATTGGCATACTACAATGCCCTTGGTGTTAGACCATGAATAACTGAACATGTGTATTTGTTGTTATCCTGTGTTTGTGCTAGGCCTTAATCAATTGGTATTTATAGAGCCCTTTGTATGGTCAGTTATAGTTTACTAATGTGGGAGATTTGTGGGATTTGTCATATGGGGCTGGTATAATAGCCACGTGTTCAATTGATGCGTCTCAAATACATGTTTCAGGGAGCCTATTCACCAAGCAAGGCATAGCAGCTGTTGTAGCTTATACACTAAATTGCTTCTAAATGGCACTAAATGGCTTATACACTAGAGTCCTCCAAGGAGAATGGAGACTGTCGTGGTTGTGGTGGTTGTCAAATATGGATCTGATGTTTGGGTTTCCACATAATTTTTTGCAATGTAGTTAATTCCCTCACATTGTCCCCAGAGAGTAATTCTCCTTTCTGGGCTTTCAAAACTAATATTGTTTCTCTGACACTGTAGAGAACACAGACACTGAAGTGGAAAAAGGTGGAGAAGACAAGACAGAAATGGATGTGGAAAAAGATACGCAAACAGGAAGTGAGGAGAGTGAAGATGATAAGCAAACTAGCCAAATTGATTGGGTAAAACAAAGGAGAAGAAAATTGAAAGATCAGGCACATGGAGTTGATGAGGAGGATACAGGAAAGGAATCGGATGAATCAATAAAATATAAACAGGGCAAAAAACTCGAATCTGATGATGAAAGTGGGACAGAGAAGGTACAAATGAGGCCACATACTATGGAAAATGGAAAGAAGAGAAGCAAGAATACAAGCAATGAAAAAAGGCCTTCAAATGAAGATGAAACCAAAACTAATGGCAAGAAAGAAAATGCTCACACGCACGACAGCTCTGATACTTCAGAAGATGACAACGAGGAAGGTAACTACTTCATCCCTATAAGCTAATTGCAGCTTCCCTATGAATTTTCTCAGTTAAATGAAAATTAGACTCATTTTGGCATACCCTTACCTTTTTTCCACTCCATGTCTAGAAAATAAATTATCAACAGAACAGGGAAAAGATGAGCTGGTTGAGGACTCTGAATCATCTTCGCTGGCCTCCCTTGAAGCTGTGGGAGACGGTGAGAGATCCAAGACTCAAGAAGGGAGGAAGGTAGTTGGGAAAAAGGCAAGTCTGAGCAAAAGGGTTTTCAAAGGAGAAAATGTGTTCTTTGATGTGATGCAGTTGATAAGGAAGTAGAATTTTGTATGATTATTTTGATTTTATTGTAATATTTTCATTGTCCTGTTAAGTAGAAAACACAGAAAACTCAACACCACAGTCACTCAGTGAAGCATGCATAGAGGGAGAAGGGACCAGATAAAATAGCAGTAAGAAGCATGTGTGGACCAGTACTTTGTTCTTCTAACATTATGTGAGGAGCTCCCACCTTGTCATACACCACACTGACCATCTTAATTAAGCACAACTCTTACCATTTTTTTATAGACCAAGATCATTTAGAAGAACCCACTAAGTCACTAAGTCTGGTGGGGGAGTCAGACTTCTCAGTATGTGACACATTTTGTACCAATAGATTAATAAGTCTTCAGCCCTTGGCTTTTCTGTTTAGTGATGAGCAGACATCTGGCCAAACCCAGGCCCCTGCTCTAACCCCCTCCTGTCTGATCTCTGTCATGTTGCCCTTCAATAAGGATTTCTAATCAATGGTATATTCTCCTGACCTTTTCAGTTTATGAACTGTAAAGGTACACACTGTAATCCATGGTGCAGTACACAGATCAGTTATGAGTTATATGTATCAATTCCCATAGTCCTTGGAATATTTTTTATGAAATATCAGCACTGATAGCTCTGATTAATGAATGTTTACTCAAGATTGACTTTTGCCACTTTGTAATTTTTACTTTGTATTCCACTCACCTATGCTTGATATCACATGTACAGTCATAATGTAGACAATGAACCCCATCATACCATAGTATTAATTGGGTGAAATTACCACAGTAGTTATGAAATAAAATAATCACTCTTCGATGTAGGCTGAAGACATGGCATATCCTTTGGCCTTTTTATATATATTTTCTTTCTTAGACATGTTGTTCATGACAACCTAGTAACAATGTTATAGTTAAAACTTCTTACTTTTTTCTTCATGACACTGTAAAGTGCACAAAAGGTCTTATGGAAATTCCACTACAGTTTGCCATGTTTCTTTATTGCTCTTTGATGTCCTTTAAAATGTTAATACATCTATCATTTTGAAAATTCTGTTGTTTTTCTTGTCTGTCATTTGTGCAGGAAGATGATAAAGCTGTAGTAAAACTGAAACGCTACATCGCCCTTTGTGGTGTGAGGAGAAATTATAAGAAATTGCTAGATGGGAGTCGTTCCATTCGTGCAAAAGTGACTATTCTGAGGAAAGAGCTCGAGATTCTCGGTGTAAAAGGTTGGTGAAAACTGTTTTTCTCCATTTCATAGAGGGATAGAGAATTTATTTATTTTCATCAGGTTATGGATTGATTGGACTTAAACTTAACTACCACCAGTTTGACAATTCTAGGATGTGTTTCCTATAACTTCAATAACTTTGAAAAAAATCTAGCCATGTAGAACAGCATTTTCCCTTGGCAAATATTGCTTTGCTCATGCAGCTGTTAAGTCAAGCTCAAGGGGGGGCTACAATTATGAATGGAATAGAATAAAGTTATTTCAGTTCCATCATACGATATTGGTCAGGACTCATAACCTTGCAGTCTTTTGTTGGTCAAATAGAAAAGTTTCTGAATAAACTTATCTAGTTGAACCGATTCACCCTTTTGTGATTCTCTCACCTGTATTATTGAGCATGCATCAAGTCAAATATACCAAGTGTAGCAATAATTATAGCATGCAGCTTAATTTATATTCATATTTTAATTTATCAGGGCCAATCACACCTCAACTGAGCAATTTGACACCATATCAAAGAAGCCAAGGTTTAAAGGCTACAGTAGCTCAGTATTAGAGCATGTACTTCAGGAACTGATGAACCAGTGGCAGAGATTTCAGACCCACTGTGGGGGATCAGGAAAGACATCTGCCCTTAATCCCCAAGTTCCATCTGAGTCTGTCCACCCCCACAGAGTGGGAACTCATCGTGACATTTAAAAATAAACCTCATTGAGGAAACCTACATTTAATGTTTGAATGCTTTTCTCTCTGGACACAGGTCAGCCAACAATTGAGAAATGTAAGAAAGTTCGTCTTAAGAGGGAAGAAGCTCAAGAGCTAGCTGAACTTGATGTCAACAACATCATCCCCACACAAGGTGAACAATGGCTCTATTTTATAGTTTTAATGCTCGTAACTACAATGAGGATACCATTCCTCATAGTATCCTTGACTTAAAGCAGAGGGCCTTTTTTCAAGTCATAAAGCAGTGACTTTCCATGAACAAGTCACTAAATTTGTTGGGGGGAGGATCCTCATTGAAGTTCTACTTTAAGTATATTAACGATTTCTTTCAGGTCGACCTAAACGGAGAGGAGCAACGGTATGGCACGTTTCTACATCCTCGTCATATAAGCGCATGTTGAACTCCAGCTCAGACAGTGACGAAAACAACCAAACAACCAGAGGGTACAAGAAATCAAAAAACTGGGACAAACTGCAGGGTATCATTAGTGATGATGGCGACAGCAATTGACAGGGACACTGGTATGGGTATGGTTGAACCACTTAGTATTCATTAGTATTCTTGTTTAAGAGTTGGCTGTAGGAAGTTACCATGCCTTCTCACAAAGTCTCACAATGTTTTATATGAGAATATTTTTGCTTCAACTAGGTGATTTATGCATAAAGATGTAATTGTACATGTTAAGGGATTTGTGACTGTTTTTCAAGAAAATTTAGATATTTTGAGAGCTGGAGATAAAAAGATTTCACTACTTAAATGCATATGGATGGATTTGTTCTTATATAGTGAATTTATACACCCTTTCTCTGTATTTAATTTTTTTGATAATAAAATATATATTTAAACTGGGAAATGTACTTGATTGTTAATGGGTTAAGAATAGGGTGGTAATTTAGAGTTTGTCCAATGGGATACAGTTTGTAGAAAGTGTCACTTATGGGCCACCCTCCAGTGATGTTCAAGTTTTCTTGAAACTTTAACAAAGTTAGAATAAAGATCTGACAGCATAGCAAAAGGCTGTATTTAGACCCTTAGAAACACACTGGCCAACCATGCTTGGTTATTAAAACTCAACATGGAACTGGAGACAACTTCTGCTGCATAACATCCTTTCAGATTGCTGATGGTATATTGTGTTATGTCAAATGCTGATCATATAATCAGTCATACCATGATTCTGCATAGACATGGTAAAGTAAAATGGAGTTTCAGGCATGCTTGGGTTTTATATATCTTCATTTATCTCCATTTTTACTGCAATCACAAAATACACAGCACAAATATTTACTATCACCAGTGCTTAATTTGTAAATCTGGAGGTGCAAAACGTACTACCGTGACCGAGGCAACCAAAGCTTCTGAGAGGTCCCGGAGCGCAAAAAAAGATGAAAAAGTTACCGGTGTGGCGTTATGGTGGTAAATAACTCATTGGGCCTAGTTTACCCCCTTAAATCCTTACTCTAATCATTTCAGTAAAATCGCATCTACGCCTGTGTCTGCCCCTAGGTAAGAACTAAGCGGAACCATTGTTCGGGGGCTTGGTGTCAATGCAAGAATTGAGCGGAACCAATGTTCGAGAGCACGGTGTCTGCAATATTTTCATGACGTACCGGTGCGTTCGGGTGTGCAGGTCAGTGATGTTCCGTAACCTAGTCAATCTGGCACGGACATAATACTGAAGCTTCACGTATACGGAGGTTTGAGGTTAGTGACTGAATCCGTGAAAGACGTTATTTCATATATATATTACTGGGTGGCCGTGGATTATCTTTTGAAAACTAATGGTTAAGTCGTGTTACAGCTGTGTACGTCTGACGCTACTCAGAACCCCTCTTGGGCGTCCTTGTCAGTTACATGTAATTTATGAGATTGTGGTGTGCTATAAAATCAAATGAATCTACTCTACTCCAAAACTTGTATTAATTCCAGACCCGAGCAAAAAAAAGTCTAACGTGTCCCTTAATAAATGAACGATACAGTAACCACCAGGGTTAATCCATGAAAAATACCTGCTAGTTATGTGTAAAGGCAAAACGTATAATTCCTCCAAATCAATGGGAGCAAAAACTATGCCCACTAAGAAATTTATGTGCGGATGAAATTCGGCCACTCCTTGTGTTAAACTAGGTACAAGGAAAGTGGAGTTACATGTATCTCAAATATGACTGTTATTTTCTGTCATGTGAGGTAAACTACCCTTTAAGAATGCATATCATACAGGGATGGATGATGACACACCTGATGAAGTCCTTGCTGAGTTTAAGGATAGGCACATCGGAGCTTTGGGCGTTGCCCAGATAGCTGCTGGCACAGGACTGGCTGTCTATGTTATGTGGGTGGGCATCCTTCAGCCAGGCTTTCGAAAAGTACCCTTGAGGCTACAGGTATGAGCTAATTATCCATTTTAGATCAATCTTGATGCATGCTCAATAATTAAGGTATGGGAAACACAAAAAGAGATGAATCAGTTCAACTGGATTAGATGTTTATTCAGAAACGTTTGGTCACTCCAACAGGTGACATCTTCAGTATGAGCAGACTACAGCATCCCCCCCTTACAAACAGTACATTGATACCACACAACTATAGGCTGGGTTCATATGCAAGTTGGGTCTTCAACTGCACATTCAGTGGCAATGAGCACCATTCACAAAGGATTGGGGAATATTTGAAATCACAGTACTGTAAGAAGACAACAGATGTACTCTCAGGCCACCACCCTTAATCAAAGATGGTTGTTCCCTCTTTACATAAATGGCATCTTTAACCAAAACAGCGTTCCTCCCTATCAAGGATGTGAACATCATCATCCTTAAATGAATCCCCACTAGCCTGTAGATGGGTGTAGACCGTAGAGTCCTGGCCTGACGTGTTGGCTCTCCTGTGTGACGAAACATTTCTCAATAGACTTCTGAGGCCTTAATTTGCAAGCTTAATGGGATTTGGTTAATGGCAAAGGACAAATTTCATTGTTGGACTACAACTTGATGCAAGAGTACAATGACAAATAATGTGGCTTTCCTCAATTGGGATATTAGTGATCCATGATTTCAGTAAGGAGGTCATTTTGAAATTCCCTTCAGGTCCCGTACCTCCCTGCCAGCAAGGCCCAAGTACAGAATGTAATGACACTGCTGAGAGGTCGACCAGGGGCCCTTGTTGATTTGGGCTCTGGTGATGGCCGCATTGTAAGTATAGTTTTAATCTGTGGCTTTATTTCAGTTGGACTGTTCTGCATTACCTCGCGACCTGATTTTGGATAAGCGGTTGACGAAAAGTTAAACCAGCTGCAGACAACTATTAAACTTTGACCTCCTAGTGTTTCTATGTGTTTTAATTGTTTATGTCGCTGTCACAAAGACAGCTAGATCATTTTCCATTTATTCACAGCCTGGCTACTGTCTTAGGAATTCCAATTTAAAGTAGAAACCCCGATCGCAATGCTATGATGAAGAGAAAGTAAAACACCCAGTAGTATTTATTAGTAAAAGGTAAATGGATTTCTTTTGAATTAGGCAGGTTGTGTCTCCGATCCAGTAGAAACAAGGCCATTTGTCACCAGTCCTAGGTGTTCCATCGAACTCTGTTTTCCTATTGAGATCTGTTTCCCCATCTGTTGGTGGCTCAGTGGGTAGTGTGCACGCCTGGGGCGTTGGGGGTTCGTTTCCTGCTGCATAGCTCAGTACATTTGAGGAAATCATTGTAAAGCGCTTTGAGTGGTCATTAGATTAAGGAAGTGCTAGATAAGAACAAGTCCATTTACCATTCCCCCTAGCCAGAGTTTGTCAACACCGGGATACTTGATTAATCTTATTTTAATCTCAACCTAACTTTGAACTTGATATAATGCTTACTATAACCTAAGGGTAACTCTAATGCTTTCGTCTAGCAAGGGGGAAACGGATCTAGATTGGGAAACAAAGTTTGATACAATACCAGCACTCGCTCCATTGAGCGAATGTCTGTCTGAAGTTCACACTTACCTTTGTTTCTGTCACTGTTTTAGAATGTGTTTTAGTAGCTAGTTTACAAATGTCAAATCTTTTTCAAAATTTTCAAACCTTGGAATTGAATGTCCCAGTCCCCAAACATAGAGATCATCAACACTACAAACTGCTTTTTCATGAAACATAGTTTTGTTCATGTTCGAATGGATGTTATTATATGTTAAGGTGCTGGAAGCCTACCGCCAAGGTTTCCATCCTGCCATTGGCTATGAGCTCAACCCCTGGCTTGTTCGCCTATCACACTTTCATGCGTGGAGAGCTGGACTTCATGAAAAAGTGTCATACCGAAGAGAAGATCTCTGGAAGGTTTAGTACTTTGTGTATTGTGTTATTGTGTCACGTCTCAATTTATTTTATATAGCCTTAAATCACAGTTTAGTCCTTGAAGGCTTTTCAGTCACCATAGCTAACATGCTTTCCAATGTTTGATACCCAATATCCTTAGAGCCTACATTCACATGTGTAAAATAGATATCCATGAAACTTTCACAGCATTTCTGAGGAGAAATTTAGGTAATTGAAGAAGCACTTTTATTAAAAACCCATCCTAGTTAATTCGAAAATGACTTGAGAAGCACCTTGAATTTCCAATAAATCATTAAGCTAACCTGTGTGAGGGTTTGCAGAGAATATATTGAATTTATGCACCAATAGTTTCACCCTGAGCCACACTCACACCAATTATAGCTCAAAATTTAATAATAATAATACTAATAATAATAATAAAGTGTCTTTCCTTCCCGGCTAGATGAATTTAATTATGTAACTCATCTAAAACCAAAGATGGACAGAAGCCGACCTCAAACATCTGAAATTCAGGCCAAAATATCTGTGTTTTCTAAATGCATTCAACCCAAATCTTGTAAAAAAATGGTGACAAACATCCACAACAGGCTGTGAGGGAATATCTCGCAGCCTGCATGTGAATCTCAGTAAATGATCCAGAGGTGTGTAACTTCCCGTACCGGGAGAGGCACATAGGAAAATATATTGTGGCAGCATAGTGGTCTGGTGGTTAGCACTATTGCCTCACAGAAAGAAGGAGCTGGGTTTGAACCCCAGGTCATCCCAGGTCCTTCCTGTGTGGGGTTTGCATGCTTGCCCCATATCCCATGTAGATTTACTACGGGTGCTCTGGTTTCTTTCCGACATTAAAAAGACAGTCATACTTGCATGTTAGAGTTCATACTCCTGCACCCCTGAGCAAGGCAAAGAACTAGAGTTGGTCCCCCGGTGCTGCAGCTGCTCACTGCTCCTATACAATAGGATGGGTTCAATGCAAAGAACATCTTTATCCATTTGAAAACTCATCAATGTCTCAGCAATGAAGTTTCTTTCATTTTTAATTGAGGAAGTTTATAACAGAGCTGTATGTTTCCTTGCCCCTCATCACAGGTCAACTTGACAGACTGCAAGAATGTTACTGTGTTTTTGGCTCCAAGCGTGGTGAGTAGCACAAATACTGGCTTACATGAATGTGGAAATATACTGTGACTTAATTTTTATTGATATTCATTGGAGATATCTGTCAAACGGGAAGCACAGTGGTCTGGTTGTTAGTGCTGTTGCCTCACAGCAAGAAGATCCTGGGTTCGAGCCCCAGGCCATCCCAGGTCCTCTCTGCATGGTGTTTACATGTTCTCCCTATGTTTGGCTGGGTTTCCTCCTGGTGATCCAGTTTCCTCCCACCATCAAAAAGACATGCATGTTAATGTTAATAGTCCTGCCTATGCCCCTGAGCAAGGTAATAGGAAAACTGGAGTTGGTCCCCAGGTGCTGTAGCTACCTAATGCTCCTTGCTACCTTGTGTGTTGGAATGGGTTAAATGCGAGAATGGGATGAATAAAAGAGCATGAATTTTCCCATAGGGATTAATAAAAAATACAAAGTACAGTACAGGGGCAGTATGGTAGCTCAGGGGTAGAGTGTGTGCTTAACTAAATAGGCAGTAGCTACAGGATTGAACCTACCATGGGACATTACAAATGGAATCCAGTCTTAATCCCCCACGCCTGCCCTGAGATGGAATGGCAACCTCTCCAGAGCGTTTCTCCACCTTCTGAATACTAATAAAGTTTTTCACCATGTCTTTATGTTCTCCCTAGCTGTCACTGTTACAAGAGAAGTTGGAGGCTGAGCTCCCTGATGATGCCCTTGTGGTCGCTGGTCGTTTTCCCTTTTCAAACTGGACACCTTCCAGAATTGAGGGTCATGATGTGGACCAAGCCTGGGCCTATAACATGCATACTCAGAGACAGGAGGCCTGCAAGAAAAGGGCCACATTCTCTTCCGGGGGTGGGGACCTTGTCAGTAAGGCAAGAGGAAGTACTCAAGAAGCACACAAGTGTTAGAGAAGTTTCTAGATGCACTGATTTTATGTGTCTTTATCTACAGAAGATTGTTTGCTGTGAAATGGAAGTCATGATTAAGTTTAATGCATGGTTTATTTATCCATTGTGCTAGGATTGACTCTTGGCGTATTTATATCAGCACATTAAGATATTTACACATAACTGAACAAAGCCACTGAGTTTGAGTCAGCCCAAATATGTATCCTTGCAATAGGTTGTGAACACATATTTGAACTTGACTGTCAAGACCTTACACAGTAACAGCATCTTTTCTTTTTTTTCTTTCTTTTTTCCACCATATTGTTTGCACTCCTCTTCAATTCATTTTCAATCTTCAAGCACAAATTCATTTTCCCAATTCCAATTGCACAACAAGATGTGAATGACATGGAACCACGTTTTCCTTATCATTTTTTTCATATGGACTTATGGTTTAGCAAAGAGCTAAATGATCTACAAAACTTCTTAGTATTTCTTAAATCAGTTGCAATTGTGTCCTGTTGGATGAACTTGACTTTTGATTCACAGATTTTTTAAATATTTATTTAGGTGTCATTCTGTGATTTGCTGAACATGTTATCTATTCAGTCTTGAAGGGAAACCCCAATGAGAAAGAATTCCTGGTAGGATTCAAGTACAGGACAGATGATTCTTGATTTGTAAGTAAGTGTCATTTTAAAGGGCACAATAGGTTGCATTAGATTTGTATTCAGATCATGTAAACAGATAATGCATACTGTATTTATATTTAAATGGTGTGTGTGTATGTGTGTGTATAAATTTATCTAGTTCAGTGCCAAAGGAAAAAATATTAAAAAGGGGAAAATCAACACTGCCATGTCATTAGGAGACGACTACCAGCCATTTGTTTTCACTGACGGTTTTGTAGTCCAAGGTTGCCACTCATTAGTGA